>CM077153.1:53981769-54184829 GCA_039583875.1 Platanthera guangdongensis | reverse complement strand
CCACCAAACAAAAATGGTCGAGGGTAGGCCATTTGGATCTCCTTATAGTCTGCCTCGTATACACTAGCACCCTTTCCATTCCTACCACCAAGGTGATGAACATCTTTGTTCCATTTGTGGATCCACCATTTTCCCAGTGACCAAAGATGCTCTCTTGGTCATATCTGTTAGATGGTAGCAACACTCTCCTGAAGGGAATAGGAGGATTTGGAGGCTAGTGTCTGCACAGGAGCTTTGCCCTTCCTTTTGAACTTGGCAGCTCTAGTGTTCCCTTTGAAGCCTAACCCCTTCTTATCCTTTTGGGAGGAGAAGGAATCTATCAAAGGCAACATAGAACATGGCTTTGAAAACTTAGCCACTAGCTCCATCTACTTTTGGAGTTTACCTTCAAGATTCCTGATGTGGTCATTCTTGAAGGCTATTGTGCCCATCTGAATAAAAGTGATGTTTTTCAGCTTGCTGATTTCTTTCAGCTTCTGGTCCAACAAGATTGCTGACTTTGAGGCAGTAAGCTGTAGAGAGGCAATCTCCTGAGCGTACATTTTGGCTAGGAGCATGCTTCTATTCAGTTCCTGCAGGATTTTACCATAGTCATCAATCCATTGATTGATGTTTCCTTCAGATTCAGAGCCATCTTCATCACTTGATGCGGATGTCTCTGACTCTGGACCTGTCTTATAATTGGATACAAAGGATGGAGAATGTACTTTGTTTGGACCAGGTTGTTCCTGGCTGGGTTCTTCATCATCCAAAGCCATCACCCCAAGGCAATGGTTATCTTCTTCTCCTTCTTCAGTCCTGACAGCATCATCAGCTTCTCCGGCAATTACAGCCAGCATCTCTAAGAATTCTGCCTCTATAGCTTCTTCTTATTTAGCAGTGAATAGCCTAATGTAGTCTTTATCTTCATCTTCCTCTTCTGACTCTGATGATGAGGAGTCAGTCCAGCTCTTTTGCTTCTTAGCAATGATGGATTTCTCTTTCTTTCCCTTTTACTGTTGTTCCTTCTTTTCACTAGCACCCTTCCTTTTGATAGGCAGTCAACTATAACATGTCCTGGCTTGCTATAATGATAACAGACAATTTTAGAAGAAACATGTTTTTTGGTTTAGAGCCATACCTGTCCTCTTTAGAGGTTTTCTTCATGCCCTTATAGTAGTCTTCTTTGGGATAAGAAGAGGAGGGTCTACTTCTCTAGTGCTTATTCTTCATAAATTTCTGGAATTGCCTAGAGAAGGCAACAAACTCTTCATCAAACAAGTGGCAGTCTGATGTGCTGGTTTCTGAACTTTTTGAATCAGATTCAACATCCCTCCTTGGTGGAGAAGGTGCTTTTCTCCTGCTCCTCCTTGTCGCTTCAGCTTTGAAGGCCACAGACTTGTCCTTGACTGCAAACTTGCCGATTTTCTCCTCCTTTCTGGCTGCTAGCTACATTTTATTGGACAACAGCTTTCCAAATAGAGTTGCTGGTGGAGTGTCGGCTAGCTTTGCCACTTTTCTGACGATACATATTTTAGTATCTGAGTCTCTAGTTAGAGACCTGAGAAACTTGTCATTCAGCTCGTAAGTGCTGAAGACTCTTCCATATATCCTCATCTCATTTACAATCCTAAAGAACCTTTCATAGCACTCGACTATGCTATCAGTCTTGCCCTGCTTAAATGCTTCATACTCTTGATTGAACATGGACTTCCTATCGTCTCTTACTTCTTCTGTCCCCTCCATGTTGACAACTAGTGTGTCCCACATCTCCTTAGATGTCTTGCAGTGTACTAGGTTTTGGAAGGTGGAGTCTTCAATGACACTAACTATGATATTTTGTGTTCTCTTGTCAATTTTGGCAAGGATGACTTCATCCTTAGTCATTTCAGAGTATGTCTTTTGTGTCTGGACATTAGCATCTAGATCTAAGACCTTCATAAGGATGAATGATCCCTCTTTGACAGTAATGAAAATTATAGGGTCAGCTTCCTCCATAAACAGCCTAACCCTCTCCTTCCATATGCCAAACCCTTCCTTCCTACTGATGGAAGCTTCATGACCCCTAGCTCCCCGTGGTTTACTCCTGAACCCATAATGGCTGTCTTTCCTAGTTAACCTTAGAGATCTACTCAGACTGTTGAGTCTTTAACGAGCAACCTCCCTCTGATACCACTTGAAAGTCTTGTTTTCAAGGTCAACTAAATACCTAGAGGGGGGTGAATAGGTTTTGGCCTTCTTTTTGATTAATCAGACCAATATCTGAATTCCTATGCTTAGTGATTAATTGATTTGTGATTTCAAGAACAATCACATACGACACATATATTTTTATAGTGGTTTTCCAATCTTGGGTACTTCCATTATCCCTCTTCGCCTTTCTAACAGTGTGTTAGACAATACTCTTCACCAATTCCTCGGCTCCTTAAGAGCTTACAACACGATCCTGCATGACCACTTAGTCTTATCCAAGACCTACAACTCGAGCACTAAGCCCTACCACTCAGATCCCAACTGGATCCTACCTCGGCCTTTATAACACAGGCCTACACCCGGGCACTAAGCCTTACTCTCAGATTCTAACAAGAATCCTGCCTCAGATCTACAACAGATCCTACCTCAGCCTTTATAGCACAAGCCTACACTCAGATTCCCTAAAGAATCCTACCCTCAGATCCCAAATTAGATCTTACAAAGAATGTCAAAGAAATGAAATACTCAGACACCAGAGAAAGTTCTCTATGTCTGCATTCCTGGACTGAGCAGATATCATCCCTATCTTCTTCACAGTAACAAGTTGAATAGAGATCTTCATCTGAAGAACGGCTCGTTCTTGAAGTAACTTGCAAAAAATTCTGCTTCTTCTTTTTTAGGAAGCAATCCTGATCTTGCTATCACATATGAGTATTGCAGCAGCTAACTCGTTTTGCATTAAGGTTCTCTGGTCTGAACTGCTTCTTCTGGCTCGATAAGAAAATGAGGAAGAAGATGTCGTCCAGCCACAAGATTGCGAATCCAGAGAACCCTAATTACGTCTCTTCTTGGTGTGTTGGTTGTTATTGATTGTGTTAATCTTCTCGATCTGATCCTGCAGCTTTTATAGACAACCGATCAATTGTCTCATTGAGCAGTGACCCCAATAGAAAATGGTGGCTGTGATTTTGCCATGCAAACACCTACTTTCCATTGACGGTTGATTCAACGGCTCTTAGCTTTGTGTGGGCCCAAGCGAGAAATCTCTTTCCTAGTGCAACAAATCATGACAGCTGGCACCCAGCACCACTAGCAACATTCCCACAACATTTGAAACTACTTTGACATTGTTGACTTTGCTGACGTCACCATCTCTCTGGACTTACACAAAATCAGGCATCAGTAGCAAAGACATTGAGTGAATGACCATCACTCAGTGCCAAAAGACTTAGACACATTTTCAGCCTCAATTCGATGAACTCAGAACTCAGTTTGACGAACTCAGAACTCAACTCGATGAAAAGTGAAAGCTTAGTTCGACGAACAGTGAAAGCTTAGTCCGACGAAAAGTGAAAGCTCAGTTCGACGAACTCATAGCTCAGCTCGATGAAAAATGAAAGCTTAGTTCGACGAAGAGTGAAAGCTCAGTTCGACGAACTCAGGACTCAGTTCGACGAACTCAGAGCTCAGCTCAACGAAATAGCCCCATATCGTTGAGTGAGTAAGCATCACTCAACACCTATCTACTTGGACAGATTTTGTCTCATGGCGTTGAGTGAGTAATCATCACTCAACGCCTAACTACTTAGAAAGAATTTGTCTCATGGCGTTGAGTGAGTAAGCTACACTCAATGCCTAACCACTTGGACATATTTTCTGTCATATGGCGTTGAGTGAGTAAGCTTCACTCAATGCCTAACTACTTAGGCAGATTTTATCGTATGGCATTGAGTGGATAAGCTACACTCAACGCCAAACCATAAACAAATTTTCTGTCATATGGCATTGAGTGAGTAAGCTTCACTCAACATCTGTGGACTAACTGGGCAGAACTCAATGATTTTGATGTTATGGCGTTGAGTGAGTGGACTTCACTCAACGCCTGTGGACTTAGCCATATTTTCAGCTTGCCAATTGTTTGGCTGACTATACTCAACGATTTTACTTACCTGGTATTGAGTGAATAGACATCACTCGATGCCTGTGGACTTAGGAAAATCTTCTGCCCTTCCAGCCACTTCTTTGAGTCCACCTGCCTAATCTTTGTCACAGGGATTATCCTTCATACATGAACTTACACACACATCAAATACAGTTGTGTGTATCTCATTGACCTGTTTGACATCATCAAATCAGGGCCATTGGGATCAATGGACCCAACATGAGTGATACTTTGCTTGTGAATTTGATGTGGTAGGTCCTCGGTACTAACCTAGTCGTCACACCTATGGTAGTACGTGGACTTGGCAAGTCGATAAGGTCTAGAGGGCCAGCTTAGTCTAGAGTGTGACACTTTCCTAAAGACTTATCACTTGGCTGTTAAGACTGGTATATTACAGAAATAAGTACGCAAAGACTCTAGAGTACACTAGAGATGGGTATAGAGACGTACAAAAGGCTTAAGCCTGGTAGTGTGTATACCCTCCTAGGAGTGGGGAGTTGGCCGATCCCCAGCCACCTCTTGACCATGAAGGGTGTGCCCGAGAGATTAGCTACCTCCAAAGAGTTGGAACAAAAGGTCCGTGCACACAAAATTGACTTGTGTGGGTGAGTTGCATTTGGATGAATCATAAGCATTGCATTGCATATCTAATCATTCATTCCTAGCAAATCCTCATCATATAAATTAGTATAAGCTCTTTTATATGATGAGTTAATTTATTAAAAATCTCAACTTATAAGTTTGAATGTGCATTCATATAAGTTAAGGTACGCTTCTGTGATGGTAGAGTTGTTAGTTTCTTATTTCCTTACTTACTGCTTACTTGTTAACTACTTTCACTATTACTACTTCTGTGTTTACTACATATATATATATATATATATATATATATATATATATATATATATATATATATATATATATATATATATATATATATATATAAACTGTTAGATAGTGTCATGTCACCTACTTTTCTATTTTGTTTTGTTGTCCTCCACTTTCTTCCTTTCACGCGGTGCCTATGAGTCGCGGGGGTGAGGCGAGGACAATAATCTCTTAGTCTTTTGACTAACGGTCGGTGGACCATATCATTTTAGGAGCGCATGGTGATGCAGCTACAACATGACCCAGTGGAGTAGCAGCATGAGAAGGCAAGACTTGAGGAGCCATTGTCGTGCACTACTACTAGACGTCCGGTCGAGAGAGTTTTGATTAGATTCCACATGATTATTATTATAGAGTGAGATAGCATGCTTTTACTTTTGTACATGTACCAGGCTTAAGCCTTTATTACTCTTTCATCTATTTTCTTATTGTGGACTATCTTTTGATATATATGATCTGCGGTGATTTGTGGACTTAGTTTAATCGTTTACTTTTTTCTCTTTGATAATGTGATATGATCGTACTAGCTGGCAGAATCGACATCTTGTGGTGGCGACTAACCCGTCTTTTGGTGTCACCACAAGGAGATGGTTTTGGGCATAAAATCTTCCCTCGGTCGTGCTCAATTACCAAGAGGGGGATTTTACACTTGGTACATTCCCAAATCAACTAATAGCGAGGTGGAGGTGATGGTTCTCAACTGTTGAGTCGACATCATCTATAATAGAGTGTAGAGTTGACACTTCTGATATCCCTAAGTATAGTTTTCCTCATCTCTACAAATGGTCAGCTAAAAGTATATATCCTTACAACATGACCCTTCTCTAGTGTACGACTCCCTAAGTGTCTGACGCACTCTGTAGAGTGTATATCTTCCAAAGATTGTAGGATCTCAGCCTCAGAGAGGTGCCGAGCTAGCTGACTAGAGATGGTCTTCCTATATATGCCTCCATTCGAGGCAAAGGTTACAATCCGTTGGGCTAATTTTATTTAATAACAAAAAAGTAGACAATTCCCTCTAGTTTTTATTACCATTACAAAATTGGAGACCCAACCCGGATATTGGATCTTTGACACAAACCATGCCTCAAGTAGATTATGCACCTCCTTATAGATGGGTTTGCCCGAGGAGGTGGCAATCAACCTCTTCTTCTAGAAAATTAGGCAAACCTCTGGGTTGAGCTTGAGGAGATGACATGCCACCTCGACATCACTATCGTGCATGTCTGCAGTACTCCATGTGTTGATATCGATGTTGGCGTGTAGCGATGTCATGATCTTCTATTGGTCCTCCTTCACCAGATCCTTGCCAACCTTCATGTTTTTAGGACTCACGCCCACATTAATTACCTCTATCTCCTCTACCTATATGACCACTTATAGGCGTGTAATCTCTTCTAGCACCATATCTACCTCCTCTATGTCTTCCCGCCATCTGATGGTGTTGATGGTAAGATGGTAGCACTCACAGGCCACCTTTAAATTGCTTCTGATCTGGACCTGCACCCATCTCCTATTATATTTCATACATTAGTGAAAGGAGGAGGGCACAAATTGGAAGGCACTAATGAGTGGCCATTTGAAAATAGCATTGTAGATGCTTGGGACATCCATCTCCTTCATCCTCCTTCCACTCCCTAGAGAAGCCAAATAATGGGTCATCTAAGGCCCTCACCCTTTTGGGTTTTAACTCCACGTTGTCAAGCTCCTTCTTAAAAATAGCATTGTGTGAACTCCCATTATATAGGATCTGAGCTACTATAAAGTTCTCAAATGCCAAGTGGATGACTAAGGCAGCGTGAAATGGATCCTAATTCTTTGACATGTCCTCTGCCGAGAATGTGATCTCTCCAATCAAAGGTGGGTTTTAATTTGCCGATGTGATGCTCCACTTGTAGATGATATGAAGGTTACCCTTGTGGGAGGCCTCCACTCTCACTCCTCCATGGATAGAGTTTATTCCTCCTCAAGTCTCGATATCAACTCATTCCTCATACCTTTCTCAAGCAGGGGGGAGGGGGTCAGGGTTACCATACCTTAGCCGTCTCTTCTAATCTCTCATCATCCTGACACGTTCCTAGGGATCTCCTAGCTCAAGCATAGCGAGCTCATTGGTGAGGTCGAGAGGAGTTCATCGGCAAGCCAAATCCGACTAAGAGAAGATCTCGCTGGCAAGTTAAGCTTGAGCATGTCGGGCTTGATAATGAGCTCTAAAGGAGCGCACCTCTCTGATTCTACGAGAAGTGGGATGGCATGATTGCTAAGGAAGTGATCTCTAGCATGGTGATCTCATCGGTAACATAGGAGAGTTCTTGTATGTCCTTGTTTTATGTTAGTGGCTTCGCCCCTTTAGGCCAATGACCACTCTTTAGTGGTATGGAGGCTCACAACTGTGACGGGACCACCTCGACAAATATAGATTCTACAATCCTGATGAGTATTTGATCTATCTTTGTATTTGATTCATAGTGTGCAAGTTCGAAAAATATCTTTGTACATGTAGTACATACTATTGGGTATTGTATACATAATAACCCTGATTTGAAGAAGGGTTCCATTAACTAAGATGAATTGAGATTTTATCTGATGTTGTGTTTTAGTTATGTGCTTGCAGGACTGTGTTGCCAAGTACAACCAAATGCCAGGTTACAATGGGTCATGAAACATAAGACTATACAATGTAATCCTTCATTATGTAGGTTAATGTGTTGACTCACGTGTAATCTCTCTATTGGGATGTACTTCTATCTCAAGTGCATTAGAAGGTTCAAGGAAGGACAAGGAGTGGAAATCAAAAGAACGGAATTGTACCTAAGTAAAATTCGTCGAGTATCGTAAGGCATATTTGTCGAATTCGTCAAGTATACTCATTAATACTCGTCGAATTCGTCATATATACTTGCTAGCACTCGTTGAATTCATCATATGTACTTAGGGTAAAATTTCTGAAAGTTGGAAAATCGGTCAAGTAAAAAATCGTGGAGTATCATCGTGTATACTCGTCGAATTCGTCGAATGTATCTATCGATACTCGCCGAATTCGTCGAATATACAAGTTGATATACGTTGAATTCATCAAGTCATTTCGACTTTACTTCTCTGGATTATCCAAGTAAGATTCATCGAATATCACTTGGTTAGGCGTCGAATGCATCGAGTATACTAGCCGATACTCATCTAATTCGTCGAGTATACTAACCGATATTCATCGAGTGATTCTTCTGCGTGGTGTCGTGTGTTAAGATTTAATCGGGCTGAATATCTCCAAGTAAAATTCGTCGAGATTCATTGTTGCTCGTCGAGTATCCTCAACTATACTCAATGAATATTACTTAGGGTTATTTTTCTTCCCGATTTCAAAATCCGGTTCATTCTTGCCGATAGCCATATACAGTAACGCGCAACTTTTCCGGGTGCAATAACCTTTCTAGTTGTTGCAAATGAAGATCCCTATATATATTTAGGGTTGATTATTCTTCAACCCTAATCATGCTAATCGTGCTAAAAATTAAGAACTTTCCCGATCAAGAATTTCCACCGGCTCTGTACGTGACTCGCGACTTCTGCTCGGCCGACGATAGTATTGCACGATTCGATCTTCCTCCACCGAATCGACTTGCCTGTTGCTTTCTGAAGATACCTACTCTTTCAGATCTAGTCGGTCCGTGATTTTAGATCCAAGTCTTCAGAGATTTCAGATTTTTCATGTTCTCCAAGAGATTCAAGTTCAACCTATTCGAAGAACGACATAGTAAAGACTTAGATCTAGATAGGATTACTTGTAATCATTTTATTGTAAATCTTCTTTTACATTTGTAGGAGGTTTTCCCTCCGAGTAGTAGATCTGTGTGTGGATCGAGTTGTAGATCCGTCTGTGGATCGAGTTGTAGGAGTGTTTGTTCTCCAAGTGGTAGGATCGTTGTATTCGAGTTGTAGGAGTTGAGGCTTCGAGGTGTAAGATTTGTTGAAATCTGAGAAAGGTGAAGTAACTGAATCTAGCCCTTCATGGTAGATAGGAGAGACGAGATAATGGATGTACCCAACTCGGGGAACCACTATAGATCTCTATGTTCCGTGTGCTCTAATTTTTAAGTTGTTTTTATCCCGTAAAAAGACACAGACATCACCTATTCACCCCCTCTAGGTGATTTATGTAGACACTAGATACTTTCAATTAGTATCAGAGCGAGATTGTTCGGCCTAAGGTTAACACCTTGACAAGATCTCTCATCTAGTTGTCTAAGAGATCTCGCTCGGTTGCTATGGACAGAAGCAAGGATATGTCTTCTATGAAGCTACTTGTGTGCATAAAGGAGAGCTTTTCCATGTGGAAAGAAAGAGTCAGGTTCTTCATGGAAGCAGCAGATCCCAGAATATTTCAGATCGTTAAAGAAGGGCCTAATATTCCTACACAACCGTCTACTCTAAATCCGACTATAATGATTCCAAAGAAGATGATGGATCTAACTAAGGATGAAATTGCATTGTTCTCGCTGGATAAGAAGGCGAAGAATATTATAGCTAGCATAGTGGACGATTCGATGCTCTAAAATTTATTCCACTATAAATCAACCAAGGAGATGTGAGATTGTCTAATTGTGCTCATGAAAGGAACCGAACAAGTTCGAGACGATCGCAGATCTTTGCTAAATCAGGAATACGAAGCATTCAAGTAGGGTGCAAATGAAACTATTGCTGACAGTTTCGAAAAATTCTTCAAGATCGTCAGCGGGCTCAGGAACTACGGCTGCACCTTCACTAATGGGGAACTAAATGACAAATTCCTCGGATCCTTGACAAAGGACTGAGGTACAAAAGTTGTAGCCATTAGGAAGTTTGGGAAGCTGCCAGAGATTTACCCGCAGAACCTTTTTGGAAAGTTGCCCTCGTACAAACTTTAGATGAACACCAAAAAGAAGGAGGAGCAAAGCAGCAAGACTTCAAGCAGAGAGAAGTCAGAGGCCTTAAAAGCTGAAGGTTCGAGAAAGTCTAAAGCCATGTCACCAGTAAGGACACGAGCTTGAGATACTCAAGAAGACTATGAGTTAAGCATGTCAGGCTATGAGTTATCTGATGGAGAGTTCTCACTCATCTCCAAGCAGTTCAAAAGATTGCTCAATAAGAGGAGGCAAATGAAAAATCAGTCCTACTCTGATTTCAGAAGATCACATCAGGAAGGTGATCGTTCCAAGAGGAGCTACAACCGAGAGGACAGGTATAAATCGAAACCGAATAAACATTTTTCCTCTGATGTTGTTTTCTACTATTGTAAAAAGCAAGGACACATGATTGCGGAGTGCCCTTATAAGAAGAAGGAAGGTTCCAAGAAGGAAGAGAAGAGATCCTTCAAAGATAAAAGAAAGGACGAGAAAAGCTTCGTCGCCAAGAAATCTAAGACTCTCAGCGATAGTGACTCGAGTGAGTCAAGTTCAGAAAATGAGGAAGCTTACTTCGGGATAATGGCTCAATCCGATAAGGAAGTAGGCGACTCCCAATACCATGGGAAGGTAAAAAATCACACAATCCTTTCTGTGTCAGAAACTTCCACTAATGGTCATGAAGACTACTCTTCTGAGGAAGACGACTCTGACTTGATGGCTCAGCATCAAGAACTCTTGAAAACTTTTGATAAATACCGCAAGATGGTCAAGAAGCAATTAAAGAAGATTGCTTCTCTCAAGGTAGTGGAATCAAGCCCGAGGGAGGAAATTACTAAATTAACTCCTCTCAGAAGTGAAGTTCACTCCTTGTAAGAGAAATTGAAATGCACCCCTGAACTATTAAGTCAGAAGGGGAAATACTAAGATGAGCTGGAAGAAAAGCACTTGGTGGAAAGGAAGCTGGTCGAAAACTACTCGAAGCCAAAGACCATTCTTCCCCTCATTGATGAGTTTTCTGCTCCTAAGAAGGGTAGTGTTCTTGGCCACATAGTTGAAAAAGGTAAGACTGCTAAAAGAGCCAGTACCAAAGACAAAGGGAAGGCACCTCAAAGTCAACCCTCATGTAATAAGGTTATCTTCCTCACGAATAAGTACGACTTTGAGACATCTTATGAGCACTTTACTAGGCCTACCTATGTGGAGCCTAAAAATCGCTATCAAGGATGGACCCGTCCCCGATACTTTGGTGCAAGTGCTTTTAAAGCACTTATGAAGAAATTCCACTTAACAATTATGGTCCTTACGTTCATGGAACAAGTGGTAAGAAGGCTCCAAAGGCAACACTATTGCTCCTAAGGCCAAGGAAATTGTGAAGCCTTGTGTATATTGTAATTACGCAGCTTCCACTTCCAAGTTTGTGGCCCCTGCTAGACCTCCCGTACAAAAGGTAAAGCAGGAGTACAAAAGATGGTACAACATGTTTGATTGTTGGTGCTGCGACAAAATTGGCCATTTTGGCATAGATTGTTAGTTTAACCCTGCAAATTTTAAACTCCACAAGTTAACAATGCAAAAACGACCACTCGTAATGTTAATATTCCTAGTGGTGTTAGACTAATAAGGAACCAATGACCCAAGTCTGTTTGTGTTCCTAAGGTAAAATGATTTATGGTTGCAGGTATGTTCAAAAGCCAACAAAATGCTAATCTGGTATTTGGACAGTGGATGCTCTCGGCATATGACCGGGACAAGAAGCCTACTGCGAGCATTTACCCCAGTTGAATATGGACCAAAAGTTATCTTTGGAGGGTCTGACGGGGGAATAACTAAAGGCTACTGTATGATTTCCAACGGCATAGTCTCTTTCATAGACATGGCTTATGTTGAAGGATTATAACATAAGTTGATAAGCATAAGTCAATTATGTGACAAAGGCTATATCATTGAGTTCTACAAGGTCAAGTGTTTGATAAAATCGTCTGCAAATTTAGAGACAATCTTAACTGGCACTCAGAGTAGAAATATTTTCTATTTAAATTTTCTATGTTTAGGTAATTCTACACCAGTGTGCTTTTTGGAAAAATATAGTGCATCTCTCTGTGACCAATGACACAAGAGATTAGCACACATTAATTTAAAAACCATAAATATGTTATTTTCTAACAACCTAGTGCGTGATGCCCCAACAATAAGTGCCTTAAAGAGAGTCCATGTCACGTATGCCAGATGGGTAAGCAGATAAGGGCTACCTTTAAGGGTATTTTTGAAAAAGATTCTTTGAGAATTTTATATTTACTTCATATGGACTTATCCGTTCCTATGCCAATTCACAGTTTAGGAGGTAAAATCTATACGTTGGTAATTGTTAACGACTACTCTCATTTTACTTGGGTATTCTTTCTAAAACACAAGTCAGACACCTTTGAAGCCGTCACTAATTTTGTCAGGTAAATTCAGAATGAATTAAACTGCTCTGTGGTCAAAATCAGAAGTGAGCACGAAATTTGAGTTTGGTGCTATGACAAATTCTGTGGAAGTCAAGGTATCTTTCATGAGTTTTCCTTCCCGCACACTCCGCAAAAAAATGGAGTTGCCGAGAGAAGGAATAGAACCCTCATTGAAGCATATACGACTATGTTGAATGATGTTTCACTATCAGTGTACTTCTGGGCCGAAGCAGTCAACACAACTTGTCACGTGCAAAACATAGTACTAATCAACAAAAACCACAGTATGACTCCATATGAACTATTGAAAGGTAGAAAACTGACTGTGTCCTACTTTAGGATCTTTGGCAGTAAATGCTTCGTACTTAATAATAGGAAGTACTATCGCACAATGTTTAGTGATAAATATTTTGAAGGTATTTTTGTAGGTTATAGTAGTCATAGTAAGACATATATGATTTTTAAAAAGATAATCCTGGTGGTAGAAAAGTCTATCAATGTTATATTTGATGAGACAAACATACTTCATAGCAGCTCATCTAATGTTGTTGGTGTAGATGCAGGTACCAGGTTCAAGGATCTAAGTTTGGAAGAAGCGGTCAAGGAAGATGCTCCAAGCTCAGTCAAGGTTGTTGAACCAAGTATGGTGGATGAAGAGCGACTAGATGAAGAACTACCTCAACCTGTAGGAGATACTGTGGACATGACAGAATCTGCTGGTGAGAGGAAGAAAACTTGCATTCAAACACCTAAGAGATCACACAACTGATCTAAATATTGGAGAGCCAGACGACGACATCAGAACCAGAAGAGGTACTGCTAATGCGATTCTACATCTTAGTTTTTTGTCTCAGGTTGAGCTGAAGAAGTTTGAAGAGGCAAACAAGGATGCTTCTTGGATAATGTCCATGTAAGAGGAGCTCAACCAATTTGAACGATGCAAAGTCTGGGATTTGGTGCCCAGGACCAAGGGACAGAATGTGATCGACACCAAGTGGATTTTTAGAAACAAGTTAGATGAGAATGGAATCATCATAAAGAACAAAGCCAGACTTGTAGCACAAGGGTACATACAAGAGGAAGGGATTGACTTCGATCAGACATTTGCTCCGGTGGCTCGACTAGAAGCAATAAGGTTATTTCGGCATATGTTGCTCACAAAGAATTTAAAGTATATCAAATGGACGTGAAGTCGACATTTCTCAATGAAGATCTGAAAGAGGAAGTATACGTAGCACAACCCCCGGGTTTTGTCAACTTTACTTTCCCTGACTATGTTTATTTTCTCAATAAAGCTCTTTACGGCTTAAAGCAAGCTCCCCGAGCTTGGTATGAGACATTGTCTAGCTTTCTTCTTGAGAACAAGTTCACAAGGGAAAAGATAGACAAGATATTATTTCTTAGGTAAGTAAATGACAAGATTTTGCTAGTGCAAATCTATGTCGACAATATTATTTTTGGATCTACGGAAGACAACTTTTGCAAGAAGTTTCTAAACTTATGCAAGGGAAGTTTGAAATGAGCACTATGTGAGAGCTGAAGTACTTCTTAGGACTCCAATGAGTTCAACTATGTCTCTAAATAAGGATGGAAAAGGGGAACATTTCTATAAAACCAATTACAGAAGTATAATTGGATCCTTGCTCTACCTTACTGCTAGTAGACCTGATATAATGTTCTCGACATGTGTGTGCGCTAAATTTCAGGTTAACTTTAAGGAATCTCATTACGTCACTATAAAGCAAATCATAAGATACCTTAAGGGTACACTGAATCTTGGTTTATGGTATCCAAGAAGTAATGATCTCGAGCTAATTTGTTTTTCAGATGCAGATTTTGCAGGTAGCAGGGATGATAGGAAAAGCACTTTCGGACGTGTCAATTCCTCAGAAGAATGCTTATTTCATGGAGCAATAAGAAACAGAATTGTGTGGCAACTGCCACTGCCGAGTCAGAGTACATCTCTGCTAGTAGTTATTGTGCACAACTTCTTTGGATCAGGAATCAGCTCGAGGATTACAACCTGAAGTTTAAAAAGATTCTGATATTTTGCGACTCCTCCAGTGCAATAGTAATTGTTAACAATCCAGTCTCTCACAGCCGGACAAAGGGCATCGAAGTTAGATATCACTTCATCCGGGAGCATGTGGAGAATAAGGACATAGCCCTCAGCTATGTCTCGACGAATAAGCAGGTCGCAGATATATTTAAAAAGCCTCTGGACGACCCAAGTTCTCATTCTTCAAAATGGAACTAGGTATGCTGAACAAAGACTCGTGAAGATGGCTAAGACGATAGGAATTCACTCAGGAAGTACTACACAAGGCAGAGAAATATGACTAAGGAAAATTCGTCTGATATAACTCATCAAATCTCGCCGATTCATCGAAATACATCTAGTATTTATGATGAAACTCGACGAATCTGGGTTTGCGTCCCGACGAAACTCGCCGAATTTGACTTAGGTCAAAATTTTCTTATCTTATATTGGATCCGAAGAGTCACAGTTTTCAAGTACACATCGTTTCCCTCTTTAAAACTTTGAAATATATATATTTAGAAATAGTTTAAGGGGCAAACAGTCTCCACCTCGTCGAAAGACACTTACCTTCTCCGTTGAGTCCTCTCGATGATTCATCTGCCGCAGAACAGTTCATAACCATCTTCCCCGACGAGTCATCTTGCGCGAGATCTTCCATTAAGGTCAACAGTTACAGCAGCTTCTGCCTTCCAGAGCTCTTCCAGTCGCAAGAAACCTCATTTCTAGAGTCGTAAGTTTCCACAAATTGTCTAGAAGTTTGGCAAAAATAGTTCGATTTTGGCTATATTCTCCATGGCTCCTCGTAGCATAAGCAGTTTGCTAGGTGGTGGAGAACTAGTTCGATCAGGATTTGTGTCAGTTTCTGATGAGTTCAGGAATGCAATTCTGATGTTGGAAATAGCAGGCCTCTCATTTGTCCTAGAACACCCTTGCATGGTATTGGATGAGGATGTCCTTGAATTCTATCAGAATGTCAAGCTTCGACGTGAAGATGCGGTTATCAAGAGCAAAGTTCGTTAGATGAAAATTAAGGTGAAGGCTTCTCTCCTCACCAGACTCCTGAGGCTTCCAACCTGCGATGAAGCCGATCACCTCGAAGAGGAGGACTTTACAAGAGCCATGTTGTTCTGTGGACTGCCCAGAGGAACCAAAGGTGTTAAGATAAAAGGGATGAATGAGGAAGGTAAGCTCTTGTCCGACATCATTCGTAAAGTATTGCCATGTAAGACCGGATCCCATGACTACCTCTCTTCAGAGATGTTCATGATTCTAGTGGCGATCATCTGCCGAAAGAGACTGGATTGGGGTGCTATCTTGTTGCTCGAATCAAGGATATCCTCCGCACCCCTAACTTTGGAAGGATTCTAAGTCTGTACTTGAATCAAATGGACAGAGATACATTTGACTTGTCCAAAAGTGTACCTATCCACCACCTGAAGAAGATCGACGCTTCCATCTTATCAAGGTGGGATAGGAGGATCCAAATTCCAAGGGAATCAGAGATGTGCCAGAGGTAGAGGAAGAGGAAGTACCCAAGGACAGGATTCCTACTTCGACCCCCAGTGAAATTCTTGATAGATTGAGTGCAGGAGTTGCGGGGGAGCCAGCTGATACACAAGTGGTCACTGAGTTAGTGCCCTTGAGCGTACCTGCAGCTATAGAGACAGATGCTCTAGTCAACTCTGAGATAGAGATTCGTGTTCCAATTCCAGCTGCAGAGATTACAGTTCTAGAGACAAGTGATATTCTTACAGAGGTTGCTGAGATTGCTCGTTCTGTTGTTGATGAGTTAGTACCTGATGTGGCTTAGGATGAGAATGTTGTTGAGGATATCCCAGTCACTTCTGATGTTATTGTTGATGATGTTCCTCCTGCTGCTGATGGTTTAGATGATGCTGCTGATGTTGTGGATGAACCAGTAGATGATACTGAGCTAGATGTTGCTGACTATGATATTGCCAATGAGGATGAGCTTTCTGCTGATAATATATATGATTCATCTGTGCTTATTGTTCTTGAGAATCTACTTGCACCTCTCCCAGATGTACTATCGGTAAGGTCTGATGGGGAGCAGAGCCATCCTTTTGTCTCCATACAAATAGAGATGGACAGATTCGTGAGAAAGTTTCCGAGAAGAATTGTTGTAATTCCAGGTGGATCTCCAATGGAGGAGGTAGATATTATTGACTTGTTTGATGAGGAAGGAGATGCTGAGGTGCATCTTCCTATCCTAGAAGCTACTGTTCCTGAGATACTTTCAAAAGCTACTGTTACTCCCATAGAAGAGTCCTCTAGTGACTCTGAGGGAAGTGCAGATCCCCCCTCCCCTCCCAGTGTTCAGGCTGAAGATGCACCTTCTACCAGTGTAGATGTATCTATTCTAAAAACTATAGATGCCATGATGGCCAAACATCAAGCACATTTTGATAGATCCTTGAAGAAAGTGATGAAGAAGGTCAAAGAAACAGAGAAAGACTTGAATAACGGCCTTGCAGCTGACAGGGTGCGTTTTGAAAAATTGGATGAGCGGCTTGACTCATGGTTTGTGCAGGGTGGCCAAGCTATTATTCATACTATGGTCGGGCTCAAAAGTAATTTAACTGTGCTTCAAAACATTGACACAAATGCTAAAACAGTTATTACTACCCAAAATGTAGGCATGGATCACTTTGACAACCAAATAGTTTACTATTCCAATGTCATAGCCTCCAAGGTACTGGAAGAAGTCAAAAAGGGGGAGGATGCGTTGAAAGCTAAGGTGACAGCCCTTGAGCTTCTATGGTGGAAAACTTCAAGGGGGTCAATACCTATAGTTATGATAATTCCAGTTGGCTGCACAATGAGTTGTTTGTTGGGCAAGGTCAGACTCAAGCAAGATTTCCTGAACTTGCAATGCTTGCTCTAATAGATGTACATGTTAATCTTGTTCAGGATTATTCTCAATACTGGACAGATACTCAGGATTTTCCTCAGTTTGAACCAAATATTACTGTTGCTGCTACCAATCAAGAAGTTTATGTAGTTGAAGACATACCTCAACCAGCCCAAAAAAGGAGAAAGTATGGTGAAGGCCCTTCTGCCATCAGGTCTGAACCTAATAGAGAAATGGCTGAGGTGTGGAGTCGGATTTCAAAGAGCATCATTTTGGACACATTCAAGATAGTGGACTTGGCTAATGAGAACAATGAGATTACTACAACTCAGATGAATGACAGAAATATGAGGTAGCTTGCGCCAAAAGAAGACTACATTTAAAAAAAAAATTGATGATTTGAATGCACCTCCAGCTACGCTAAGATATTATCCCAAGCCGAAAGCCTATCTTGCCAGACAAAGTCAGAAGAGCCAAGGCAGGCAAGCCTGATGTTTTATTGTAATGATGTGTGTGGACTCTGTTTGCCCCATCAAAGAACTCATATATATATATATATATATATATATATATATATATATATATATATATATATATATATATATATATATATATATATAATTTAATGTTTTGTATGGGAATGCATTTTATCTCTTAATTATTTCAATAATGTCTTGTTCTTTCTTTGATTTATTACTATTGTGTAAATTCACCTTAGCTTGTAGGTTCTGACTTCTTCAAATAGGGGGAGATTGTTGGGTATTGTATCCACAATAACCCTAATTTGAAGAAGGGTCTCATTAAGCTAAGATGAATTGAGATTGTATTTGATGATGTGTTTTAGTTATGTGCTTGCAGGACTGTATTGCCAAGTACAACCCAATGTCAGGTTATAGTGGTTCATGAAACATAGGACTATAAAATGTAATCCTTCATTGTGTAGGCCAATGTGTTGACTCATGTGTAATCTCTCTATTGTGGTGTACTTCTATCTCAAGTGCATTAAAAGATTCAAGAAAGGACAAGGAGTGGAAATAGAAAGAACAAAATTTTACCTAAGTAAAATTCGTCGAGTATCGTAAGACATATTCGTCGAATTCATTGAGTATATTCGTTAATACTCGTCGAATTTATCATATATACTTACTAGCACTCGTCGAATTCATCATATGTACTTAGGGTAAAATCTTTGAAAGTTGGAAAATCGGTAAAGTAAAAATCGTCGAGAATCATCATGTATACTCATCGAATTCGTCGAATCTATCTATCGATAAACGCCGAATTCATCGAATATACATGTTGATACACGCCGAATTCGTCAAGTCATTTCGACTTTACTACTCTGGATTTTTCAACTCAAATTCGTCAAATATCACGTGGTTAGGCATCGAATGCGTCGAGTATACTAGCAGATACTCGTCAAATTTTTCGAGTATACTAACCGATATTCGTCGAATTTGTTGAGTGATTCTTCTACGTGGCATCGTGTGCTAAGATTCAATCGGGCTGAATTTCTTAGAGTAAAATTTGCCGAGATTCATTGTTGTTTGGCTAGTATCCTCAACTATACTATATGATACTCGACGAATATTACTTAGGGTTATTTTCATCCCGATTTCAAAATACGGTTCATTCTTTCTGACAGCCATATACAGTAACCCGCGACTCTTCCAGCGTACAATAACCTTTCTAGCTGTTGCAAATGAAGATCCCTATATATATTTAGGGTGGATTATTCTTCAACCATAATCGTGCTAATCTTGCTAAAAATCAAGAACTTTCCTGATCAAGAATTTCCGTAGGCTCCGTACGTGACTCACAACTTCCGCTCGGTGGACGACAGTATTGCACGATTCAATCTTCCTCCACCGAATCGACTGGATCGTTTCTTTCTAAAGAATCCTACTCTTTCAGATCTAATTGATCTGTGATTTCAGATCCAAGTCTTCAAAGATTCTAGATTTTTCATGTTCTCCAAGAGATTCAAGTTCAACCTATTAGTAGAACGACAGAGTAAAGACTTAGATCTAGATAGGATTACTTGTAATCATTTTATTGTAAATATTCTTTTATATTTGTAGGAGGTTTTCCCTCAGAGTAGTAGATCTGTGTATGGATCGAGTTATAGATCAGTTTGTGGATCTAGTTGTATGAGAGTTTGTTCTCTGAGTGGTAGGAGCATTGTCTCCGAGTTGTAGGAGTTGAAGCTCTGTGGTTTAAGATTTGTTGTAATTTGATAAAGGTGAAGTAGCCGAATCTAGCCCTTTGTGGTAGATAGGCGAGGCGGGATAGTAGACTTACCCAACTAGAGGAACCACTATAGATCTCTGTGTTCTGTGTGCTCTAATTTTTTAAGTTATTTTTATTTCGCTAAAAGACACAGACATCACATATTCACCCCCTCTAGGTGATTTAGATAGACATTAGATAATTTCACATACTATACCAAAAGTTGAGCTAAAACAATGAAGCCAAAGACATAATTCCATGCTATTGTCGATGATACCCTTTGCCTCCTGGTCATAGTACACAACTCTTATTTTAGCAACACTCTGTGTTTATATGACTTTGAGGGAAAGGAAGCACCAAAGTTAAAGTTTTATTGATCGCCTGGTGATTGCACTTACCTCCTACCATTAACTCCAATCTTCAGGTGGAATACCCTACCATCTTATTTTTGTGCAACGCTAGCTTAAGCCTAAATATGGAATCCTCATTATTTACCTAACACTTGCGATAAATACCTACCACCATGAAACAACATTAGCCTCCATATGGAAGACTCTGCCATCCTACTATCGCGTAGTGCTAGCACAATAACACAGATGGAATTCTCTGTTATTCAACTAAAGCCTGCAGTATTTAGCTACCTCCCAAAGATAGCCACCTATAGAACTATAAATTTTCCTTATTCTCTTAAGATCTTCACCAATTCTAATTCCAATGTGAATATGTTGTAAGGAGAGGGCACTCTGGACACCTTTATAACCACTTATGACTCCAAAGCCTCAACTCTCATCACTATGGAAAATATTGACATTTACCATTGATGTTCAAGGAAAGGGCTTGCTTTGTACTATGACTATCTTGAGTTGCTCTTCCACATCTTCCTTCGACATCAATTTTATAGGGAGTCTATCCAGTTATAGGTCTTTTATTTTTTGTATTTTGACATTTGATTTCTTGAATTTTGTAGACTAAGAATTTGCCTCAAGTGTGGATACTAGATCGAGGTGTAGGTCAAGGGCAGGAAATTCACCTCAAGTGTTGTGACTAGATCTATGTGTAGGTCTAAGGTACTTAATGCAGATCTATGGTGGATCGGCCAGGGACAACCTATTTTTAGGGAGAAGAGTCGGTGTAAAAAATACCATAATTTGATTTTATCGTCTTGAACTTAACATCATCAAGAACATCTTTTTCGTAGTGTGAAAATTTATGAGAAAATATTACAATTTTCTTTTCACTGATTAGAAATTTTAATATCTTTATTATACCACACTTCAATAGTATTATTGTGGATCACTCGAAACTCCTATAGACTGGTCTAAATTGCACTGTCTTAACCTGGAAGTAGTCAAGCACGCAAACAGTCACAAAAATTGGGTCAGATGGAGAAATAATTTTTTTAATGTGGAAAACCCCGAAAAAGGGAGAAAACCACATAGTCATAACTGCGTAGACCAAAACTCCACTAGTTCTTGTGTTGTTATATGGCTCTTTGAGAAAGTGAGGGTGACATGTCGCTCCTCGTTACAGTTATTGGGGGGACAGAGTACTGGGCTTGGAGGATGACAGACCACCACAAATTGAGCTAATTCTTTTGCTTCCTATAGTGGGGAGTGTTGCGCTTTTGAGCGTACTCAAGACTTTGATTGATTCTTGGGAGGCATGAGTGGCATTTTATGCACCTTAGTTTATGTGGCTTGTCTCTTGTTTCTTTTAGAGGAGTCTGGAGCAGTCGACTTGTTATAGACTGGAGGCTTGCCACTAACTAGAGGGCGCAATGATAACTCTAATTATATCGTTATTTTTATATAGATTTTATTTAATAAATAATAAGATTATAATTATATTTTAGTAATTATGTTTCTAATTGCTTTCTTTTTATATTTCAGATCAATCTGGGCTACGAATATCAATTTGGAGCTTGTAGAACTGATCAGGAGATGAAACTGAAGATTGCTAGAAAAATCAACTTGACACGGCCCGGATACGGGCGTGACCCTCAGGTCACGGGTGTGACATGTGGTCGTGACCCATAAAGGCGCTCTATAGTACTTGCCACAGCGGATTAAAGTTATACGTCCCGGTCACGGGCGTGACCTATGTGTCACGGGAGTGACAAGCAGGCATGACTAGCTGACGGGGCTGCAGTTTCGATTCCAGATAGTTTTCAAGCTACACGCCCAAGTCAAGGGCGTGATCTTTATGTCACGGGCATGGCTTTCAGGTGTAATGTCCAGGCGTGTCGTGCTTAATGTCGATAGTTTTAGATCCAATCAGTTTTCAACTTGCAGGCCCTAGGTCACAGGCGTGACCTAGGGGCATGACCCTTCAACAACAACCAGAGTTATTTCCCTCCGTTTCGAGTTCCCACTGTTTCCTGTAATAGACTTGACACGCCCTAGGTCACGGGCATGACTGAGGGGCATGACCCGCAGAACGACGAATTTTGGCGGTTTTCTCCCAATGTTCCCAGGCTTTTAAGCCGACGGTTCCGAGCCTTACACGCCCTAGTCACGGGCGTGACCTTCCAGAAATTTTTCTATAAATTCTAGACAAATCTAGGAGCAGGGAGGCATCTAGGAGACATCTAGTGAGGCATCTAGGAGTAGTTCTTAGCCAGTTTTAGTAGTTTATTTTCTTATCTTTGCATTCCTTTCTTGTACTTTTTAAGTCATAGATTAGTTTTTGCTTTGCTTTATTTCAATACAAGCACTTTTTCTATCATGTTCTTGTCCTTTTATTGTAGTTACTTCCTCACGTTAAGTAGCTAAAACTTTATTTAGCACTTGATCATGATGAACTTTGGAATGAAATAAACTTTCTTTATTTTTCTCATACTATTTTTGCTCGCTATCGATTTATCTTTTATTTGTTTTGTGTCGAAATCATATTTTGCGGATATGTTCTTCGATCCTAGATTCGTATCTTAAATGACCGAGAGGTTGCTGATACGAGTAGATAGCTCAAAGATTAAAGGAGTTGCATGCACTCCTCGAGAGAGGACGACATAAATCTGTCGGATTGGAGTCAAATCCAATAATGGGTTTCACCGCTTAAAGCAAACTTAGGGGTTTTGACTGGCCGATGGGTCGTAATCGATCAACCTAAGGTTAGTCAAAAGCATGAGCTCGAGAGAGACGCTTTTATATTCTTGGAACCTCCACGGTCGAAGTAAGTGATTAGGAACTTGTGCTTTTATCATTTCAAGAAAGTCTATTTTAATCCAAAGTGATTCTAGATCAAGTGTTAATTGGCATTACATAGAAATTTCTCTTTTAGTTTAATTATTCTCTATGATTATTATTAGATAAAATAATATTAATTTGCATGAGTAGAAGTACTCAACAGGCCCCGAGTCTAATACGACATTTCCTATACTATATTTCGATAGGTACACTTGCGTATTTGGAATTTTATATTTATTTTAAAACTATTAAAATTCTCCATCAAGTTTTTGGCGCTGTTGCCGGGGATTTCTTTTTGTTGATATTTTGAAAGCAAAAATTGTATTGCTTTTATGACTCTCTTTCTCTATCCCCAATTCTCTTTTTAATTTTCTTTTTAACATTCATTTCAATTAGCTAGCGGTTGTTTTTATTTTCTTTTATAAAAAAATGTTATCAAAATTGGCCTCCATGCTTGTGAAGCTTGAAAATCACCTCAATCTTTTGAAAGCCGCAAGACAGTGCCAAATTTCTTGTTATTATTGTGGTGGTTCTCATCAAAGTGAGTATTGTTATCATTATAATTATTATCAAAACCTTTCTTATGAAAATAAAATTGAATATATTATGAAAATAATTATTCTCGCTTTTGTGATAATTCTTTTTCTAATTTTCATGAAACTAATTTTTCCAATTCACCTATTTTTCATGAAAATAATTTTTCAAATGCGAATAATTATTTTGATTTAAATATTTCTTCTCCCACCTCGTATGTTGGTTTTTCTTGTTCGCAAGATCAACCGAAAGGCTTCCCGAGTTATGAGAACAATTATTTAGATCTGAATTATTATTCTTCTTTTATCACGCCACACACTTCTTTTTCTAATTTTGGGGACTTTACACAATTTCAATTTGATCCTCCCCAAAATTTAGAAGAAGTTATTGCTTGTTCAAATAATTTTTCTCCTTTTTGAAAATTTCACCTATGGCAGAACATGAATCTTCATGTGTCCCAATAGTGTCTTATTCGGAAGAGGAAGAAGAATTATTATATCACGAATATATTAAAATTATGGGCACACTGGGTGAATTAGAAGAAGAACATGTTTCTTCTCCTACGACACCCGATTCTTATTTTCATGAATTTTCAAGCAGCACTTCTAATTATTTAGAATTTCAAATTCATAAAAATGAGTTGTCCGATAATATTTCTTTAAATGAATTTTTAGATAACAAATTCATTTTAGAAAATAAACAACCGGAGCCTAATCATATAACTTCGCAAGAGCCTCCTCCTTGCAAATATTTTTCTGACGCGCTTATTCTTGATTTTTCTTTCAATAACGAGTTTCAGGAAGAAGATGAGTCGTTGCAATATAACGTTGTCCCCGATCCATTTATCGTTCATCTACAAAGATTCGAATCACCTCAGGTATGAAGAGGTGATTTGAATCTACATTTTCAAGTCAAATGTTCAAAGAAGAAAAATCAAGAAGAAAGCGGAGGAGTAGCCGGGCGAGCGACTTTGGCATCTTCGCCAAAGCACGAATTAAGAGAGTTGCATGTGCACTTTAATTTTTTACTTTACATTCTCCTAACTCCAACCGTCTAGCTTAAAGATGGGAAAAAGAATAGTGCTCTTGGGAGACACCCCTTGTTTATCTTTTTTTATTTATTTATTATTTCTAAAACAATTTTAATTAGTTTTTTGTTTACCCCCTCCTACTTGCATATAAACATTGGGGACAATGTTTATTTTTAAGTATGAGGGTGAGATCCCTTTAGTGGTTTTTATTTTTAAAAAATTGAAAAAAAAAATAGGTTTAATTTTAAATTTTAAATTAGAAAAATCATTATTCCTATATGTATTCACATGCAAATCTCTAGAATTTCATCTTTTACATAGTGTTTAGAAATTTTCATGCTTTAATTGGATTTTGAATTTTGGAGTAGAATTATTGGTCATGTTGTGTTCCTAGTTAAGTGCACATGTAAGTAGAATTTTATGTAGAATTAAATATTCAACATATGATTAGATTATTATTTTTCTAAATACGCAAAAATAGTTTATTCTACTTTTACTTTGAAACCGGTAAAAATCCAAAAATGATTTAGGTGAGTACATAGAAGTATAATATAGAGATATTTCACGAATCAAGAGAAAGGTATTCTATTGGAACCCAAGGTTGGATTTGGGTAAGGATCACTATTAGGGTTTATTAGATTGACTCAAAATGTATATTCATGGGTCATAGGATTATTTCCAGGTTTGGTCATTCAGAAAAATTCCAGAGAAGTTCAGATTTGAAGTTCAAAAAATTGCTGGAAGAAAATCTCTGAACTCAGTTCAACTATCTCTGAGCGGAGATCAACTATCTCTGAACCCAGTTTGAAGAAGCTTTAAAATTAAGATGCAGTTCAAAATCTCTGAACTCAGTTCAACTATCTCTGAGCAGAGATCAACTATCTCTGAACCCAGTTTGAAGAAGGTTTAAAATTAAGTTGCAGTTCAAAATCTCTGAACTCAGTTCAACTATCTCTGAGCGGAGATCAACTATCTCTGAACCCAGTTTGAAGAAGCTTTAAAATTAAGATGCAGTTCAAAATCTCTGAACTCAGCTCAATGATCTCCGAGCTGAGTTCAACGATCTCCGAACCCAGTTTGAAGAAGCTTTAAAATTTAGTTTGGCAATTTCCTGTGCCGTTTTTCAGACCTTCTTATTTACAGCTGGCAGATTTAATTAAGGCTTAACTGCAGGCATTTATAGATCTCAGATTTAATGCTATCAAATATAGCCGTTTGAATGACAGTATAAAATATGGCTTATTACAGAGATTAAATGCCAATTGATTTCTCAAGACATATTCCATTCTCGGGAATTGATTTAGCCATTCCAAGATAGAAAGAATTCAAATGCTTGAATTCTTTAGGCATTAAATATACAGATATTATATCTTACAGAGAACATAAGAAGAGTAATACAGCACTCGACAAAAAAGAAGAGATAGATAGAGAGTATTCAAGAAGGCCTTTTTCACTCAGCAAAGAAGAACTTAGTTACAAATTTTCTTACAGCAAATCAACATCATCTTCTTCATCTGCTCCAGGCTTTCAAGAGACAATCAATTCATATCAGTCTAAAAGCTTGTTGGAGAGCAACATCAACTTGAAGGCCTACACCCTGAAGCAAAGCTTCCACTCCTGAACTATTCTACATCTCAGGGGGAGCTTTGACAACATCACTGAATCCACATAGTCTTCTCATTGTGATTGAGAAAAGAAGACTTTCATCACTCTCTCATCCCCACCTCTGTAAAGGGTTTTTCAAACTCCCTTCAAAAGTTTGTGATTGGTTTCTGAGACCTTATCAAAACTCAGTGGTGGCAAGACACCTGATCAAAAAATCTGGTTTGGTTTTTAAGCACCTTATCAAAAGCTCATTGGTGCCCAGGACTCCTGATCAACTCATCCTGCAGTGGATTCCTAACAGGGTGGTAGAAGAGTGGATGTACCCAAGTTTAGGGGAACCACTATAAATTCTTGTGTCATCTGTGTGCTTGCTTTTCCTTCTTTATCTTTGTGCTGTGACTTTTTACATTAACTCTAGTTTAGAAGAAAGTTAAGATCTAACTGCTCAATTTCATATTCTTTCTCGATGTCTAGAACTTGCTCTCTAACTATTCTAATGACTTGCATAAGTTGAACTCATTAGCATGAATAAGATTTAGGCATTTCTTTTGGCAAGTTTGAGCCTTTGCACCCGTACCTAGCATTATTATCATTGCTAAACCACTTTGAGCCTATTAATCTACCTTTTGTTTTAGCTCCACCAAAAATTATTTCACCAATGCCTAAAAAGCATCCTAATCGCACACCTAAGTCCAAGCTCAATACAAGTTATATGAAAAAAATTTGAGTGATCAGGATTCATCTAAAATTTGGTGACTATTTTTATTGAAAAAGAGAGCTGATTTTATTTCTCCTTCCTTAAAGAACATTAGAAAAAAAATCTTTAAAAGGGGAAGAAAGAGAAATAAAAAAAATGTATGAGAAAAAAGAAAAAAAATAAAGGATTTGGGAAATTGGCTATCTTTTTAAAGTCATGATTATTTTGTGCGAGCTCTCTTTAGGTTTGGGTGTGACTAGCCGTCTTATTTTTCTTTGATTATCCGCACCAAAACCTAAGCCTACCTTTCAACCTAGTTAAGTCATAATGATTTATGCTTATAAGTTAGACTAGTGTCATGGCGAGAGTGTGAAAGGGCAAGCATATGGCCATCAACATTGATGAATTTCTTTGGAGGGTATCCTTATCTTTGTTTTGTGTAATGTCAATCTTAGTACACACGCTACCTTCTCTCTAAATAAAATTTTAGGATTGATCAGATTTTCAATTTTAAAAGTAAAAATAATAAGTGGAAACACATTCTAGAAAAATAAAAATTAATTTGTATGCTGAGTAGGTTTTTCTACTAAAATAGCTACGCACATAGGCATAAGATTTCGCATTTTAATCTTTATGTTCAATTTTCTTTTCTAGCGTTGAAATTTTTCTTCTCCATATAGAAAGTTGTTTGCTCAGGACGAGCAAACGAGTAAGTATGGTGGTATTTGATAACTCTAATTATATCGTTATTTTTACATAGATTTTATTTAATAAATAATAAGATTATAATTATATTTTAGTAATTATGTTTCTAATTGCTTTCTTTTTATATTTC
The DNA here is from genome assembly GCA_039583875.1 of Platanthera guangdongensis. NCBI lineage: Eukaryota > Viridiplantae > Streptophyta > Magnoliopsida > Asparagales > Orchidaceae > Platanthera > Platanthera guangdongensis. Next base: position 54,157,472 of record CM077153.1, on the reverse strand, counting down.
AGGTCAATCTGGGTTGCGAATATCAATTTGGAGCTTGTAGGACTGATCAAGAGATGAAACTGAAGATTGCTGGAAAAATCAACTTGACACGGCCCGGACACGGGCATGATCCTCAGGTCACGGGCGTGATATGTGGTCGTGACCCATAAAGGCGCTCTAGAGTACTTGCCACGGCAGATTAAAGTTACACGTCCCGGTCATGGGTATGACCTATGGGTCACGGGCATGACCAGCAGGCGTGACTAACTGACGAGGTTGCAATTTCGATTCTAGACAGTTTTCAAGCTACACGCCCAAGTCATGGGCGCGACCTTCATGTCACGTGTGTGGCTTTCAGGCATAACATCCAGGCGCGCCGCGCTTAATGTCGCTAGTTTCAGATCTAGTGGATTTTGGCTTACACGCCCTAAGTCCCAGGCATGACCTAGGGGCGTGACCCTTCAGTAACAACCAGAGTTATTTCCCGCCATTTCGAGTTCCCGCTGTTTCCTGTAACAAACTTGACACGCCCTAGGTCACGGGCTTAACCGAGGGGCGTGACCCGCAGAATGATGAATTTTGGCAGTTTTCTCCCAACTTTACCGGGCTTTTAAAACGACAGTTTCGAGCCTTACACGCCCTAGGTCATGGGCATGACCTAGGGGCGTGACCTTCTATAAATTTTCCTATAAATTCTAAACAAAGCCAGGAGCAGGGAGGCATCTAGGAGGCATCTAGGGAGGCATCTAGGAGTAGTTCTTAGCCAGTTTTAGTAGTTTATTTTCTTATCTTTGCATTCCTTTCTTGTACTTTTTAAGTCATGGATTAGTTTTTGCTTTGCTTTATTTCAATTCAAGCACTTTTTCTATCATGTTCTTGTCCTTCTTTTGTTGCAGTTACTTCCTCATGTTAAGTACCTAAAATTTTATTTAGCACTTGATCATGATGAACTTTGGAATGAAATAAACTTTCTTTCTCATAATTGTCAAGCTCTCTATTTTTGCTCGCTATTGATTTATATTTGATTTGTTTTGTGTCGAATTTATATTTCACGGATATGTTCTTCAATACTAGATCCGTATCTTAAATGACTGAGAGGTTGTGGATACGAGTAGATCGCTCAAAGATAAAAAGAGTTACATGCACTACTCAAGAGAGAACGACATAAATCCGTCGGATTGGAGTCAAATCCAATATTGGGGTTCACCGCTTAAAGCAAGCTTAGGGGTTTCGACTGACCGAGGGGTCTTAATCAATCAACCTGAGGTTAGTCAAAAGCATGAGCTCGAGAGAGACGTTTTTGTATTCTTGGAACCTCCACGGTCGAAGTAAGTGATTAGGAGCTTGTGCTTTTACCATTTCAAGAAAGTCTATTTTAATCCAAAGAGATTTTAGATCAAGTGTTAACTTCCATTACATAAAAATTTCTCTTTTAGTTTAATTATTCTCTATGATTATTATTAAATAAAATAATATTAATTTACGTGAGTAGAAGTACTCAACAGACCCCGAGTTTAATATGACATTTCCTATACTATATTTCGATAGGTACACTTGCCTATTTGGGATTTTAGTTTGGATTTATTTTAAAACTATTAAAATTCTCCATCACGCAACATGCATGAAGCGTGTTGGTGTATAATTAAGAGGTGTTATACTCTCCTTGTAGAAATTATTTGGGTTGTCGGTGTCTCTCGGGATGAATGCTTGGGAGCAGAGCGGACGGAGGCACTCTTAGGAGTGGAGAGCGTGGAGGCACACTTGGAAAGGAGCGCACGACAACACACTTGGAGCAGAGTGCATAGATGCGAACTTGGAGCTTAACGCGTGGGGGCACAATTAGAAGCGGAGCATGCGGGAACGTGCAAGGGAGTGGCGCGCAAGGGAGTGCATGTTTTGGAGTGGAGAACGTGAAGGCATGCTTCTGAACGGAGAGCGTGGGGACGCGATTTAAGTGGAGCCCGCGGAGGCTCCCTTTGGCGCGGCACACGTGAAGGCGCGCTCGGGAGCGAAGCGCAGAGGGGCCCGCTTGGAGCGGAGTGCGTGATCTGTGCAAGACGCAATGTGTGCGGGGCGCAATGTGCGTGGTGAACATTGTGCGCGAGGCACAATGTGCGCGGGGGGAAATGTGCGTTGGGTGGAACACACACGAGGAATGTGTGTGGTGGCACTTAAAGGAAATCAAAGATCTTCGTGGGATCTTTAAAGATGCTCGAAGATCTTCGAAGGATTTTTTGAATACTCAAGGAGACCTTCAAGGGAGCTCTCATGTGCGTTGGAGGAGAAGTAAGGGGAGGAAAATATGGAAATAAAGGAGGCCCTGTGCTCCTATTTTTCAACGTTTTGAAAACTGAAACGAACCGGCAAGCTTCAATTGGTCTGTCTGCCAACCGGTGCACCAGGAGGTCTGGTTGGAGCTCTAAAACCGCTCGTGCTCAAAAACGGTCAAGAACCGGTGAACCAGCCGATCCACCGATAAAACCATTAACCGGAGCAGGTTTAGCAAAACCGGGTGAGTCTTAGGCTGGCGATTAAATTATTTTTTTGTTATTACAAAAGCTTTTAAATTAATAGAGCAGGTACTGCTCACAGGGCTTATACACGGCCCCTGTAAATAGGAAGGCGGGGAATGCATTAAGTTCCTATGGCGATGTGGGACTATTGCAATGAATACATTTTATTTTTATAAGAAGGCATGTATTATTATTAGCGCTCAACAATAAATGCAAATATGCAATTTATATTTTAATTTTTTATAAATTGATTTTTTGCATTAAGTCAATTCATACTAATTATTGACAGAGTTGATCAATAAGTGGGTGCAAATGTGTGAAAAATATTTTCTGATAGAATCTATTTGTATGTGCTAAAGATCGTATAAAATTATTAAATAATCTTATCAGCTTAGAAAAACAAATTATTTATTTAAAAAAAGTTAAAAACTAATGTATTCCCTTTTTCTAATATAAGGTGTTAAAGAATGTAATAAACTTTTAATCAATGATATTTTTATAAATTTATTTTTTTAATAGTATCATATATATATATTAATAAATTTTGAATTATACTTTATTTTCAAATGAACTTAAAATTATTTTTCTTTTAAAATATTAATATATTATTTTTTGAATTATATTTTATGAATCTAAATGATTATATATCTCACAGTTTCTGCATGTGTAGTTAAATCCGGTTCAATCCCGATTCAACCGGTTAAATCTTGAACGTCTCCTTCTGGTTCAATGTCTGGCCCGGTTCTGAAAACCTTGTATTTTATAGTTTTTGAGGGCAACATTTCCATAAATAAATGGTGTTTACGGTGGTTACGGTAGTTATGTTGTTATCCATATACTGTAACTAATTTATGTGCTACACACACACCCGTTTGTATAGTTTTGTGATGATATGTATTCATATGACATATATGGTTATGTGCACACTATAACCATATGTGTTGAAACCGAAAACTTGGTCTCTCGTGGAGTCCATCCTTGGGGAAATGAGTGATCGCACACCTACTTCTCTCCTGCAAGCAAAAGAACAAAGAGAACAAAGTGAACAGGACCCAAGGGCTCGGCGAGGAGGACCCACCACACACCCGGAAGATCTTAGAGTGTTTCCCCTCCTTAGCCAAAGGCCGAGCTAAGGCTACCTCAGAAAGTGCTAAAAGACTAAGGAGCAAGTGAGAATGAAAGCTTCCTTTTCTGAGGTGTCTCTTGGGTCTTATTTATAGAATTCTGAGAATGGCCTGTAGAAGAGCGGGTTGGCCCGGTCTCAAAGTGCCGCTGCAGGAGCCCCGGAAGGGGGCTCGCTGATTTGGACCCGTCGAACCCAACCCCGAAGATTAGTTCGACGAATGTCGAGCCCGAACTCTGCTCGATGAATGCTGACCCAAAACTCTGCTCGATGAATGCTGACCCAAAACTTTGCTCGACGAATGCCTAACGTGCGAGAGAGAGAGGGGGGGAAGGGTCAGCTCGGGCGGCTCGCCCGCCTGACTTGGGCGAGAGCGAGATGGCCATCCGCTGCCTGTCCTCATATTGTTCTGCCAGATCGCGCGGCTCGCCCTCCTGACTTGGGCGAGAGCGAGCTGGCCATCCGGGGCCCGTCCGCATACTGTTCTGGGTGCGGGCAGGGTGACTTGGTCCGCTCGCTTGATCTGGCGGACCCACTCGGCAAACACGGGGTTGTACATAATCCCCGCTCTTTTTGAGCTCGACCAAGCCCGGAAATAATCATCCAACCAGCATGTTCGGTGAGTGCTGTGCTGAGCTATCACAGAATCTTCTGGTGGGTCCCACTCTCTGGCTATAAATATACCACTAATCCCTCAGGTGAATCCCTGCCTTCTTTTGCCTTTCTGAGTGAACTGTAGCTGCACCATGCCAAATAGAAAATCTCTGCTCTTCTGAACAGGTATGTGCAGCCCAACTTGGTCTGCCAACAGTGCAACTCTGCTATTCTAACAAGCTATTCGCACCCTTGGGAGGGGCATCCAGGTAATTTTACCCCTGGGCCCCACTACGCAAGTCCCACGGGCTTGAAGGTCAGCTCGCCACTACCTTTCGCGACCAGGGGGCGAGTGAGACTTGGCTCCCGCAGCTCGCCGTCACCTTTTGGGCGAGTGCGAGCCAGACCGTTGTGACCTGCATGTGCCTCTGTCGAGGCGGGCTGGCGGCCGGTTCGCCTGTAGAAGAGCGGGTTGGCCCGGTCTCAAACTGCCGCTGCAGGAGCCCCGGAAGGGGGCTCGCTGATTTGGACCCGTCGAACCCAACCCCGAATATTAGTTCGACGAATGTCGAGCCCGAACTCTGCTCGATGAATGCTGACCCAAAACTCTGCTCGATGAATGCTGACCCAAAACTTTGCTCGACGAATGCCCAACGTGCGAGAGAGAGAGGGGGGGAAGGGTCAGCTCGGGCGGCTCGCCCGCCTGACTTGGGCGAGAGCGAGATGGCCATCCGCTGCCTGTCCTCATATTATTCTGCCAGATCGCGCGGCTCGCCCTCCTGACTTGGGCGAGAGCGAGCTGGCCATCCGGGGCCCGTCCGCATACTGTTCTGGGTGCGGGCAGGGTGACTTGGTCCGCTCGCTTGATCTGGCGGACCCACTCGGCAAACACGGGGTTGTACATAATCCCCGCTCTTTTTGAGCTTGACCAAGCTCGGAAATAATCATGCAACCAGCATGTTCGGTGAGTGCTGTGCTGAGCTATCACAGAATCTTCTGGTGGGTCCCACTCCCTGGCTATAAATATACCACTAATCCCTCAGGTGAATCCCTGCCTTCTTTTGCCTTTCTGAGTGAACTGTAGCTGCATCATGCCTGTTAGTGAGGAAGTCCGAGCCTGGCTGGCAGCCGCGAGCCAAAGGACTAGGGAGGTGGCCCTTGAGGCCGCGCCATAGTTGGCGTGCAGGTCTCCCGGTCCTCTCTTTAGGCCGGTGAAAGGAAAGATTGTCAGACGGTCCCCGGTGAATGACTTCCCGGGCTCCAGCTCGGCCGTGGACACCGAGGTCATCCCTGAGGTATGTGCACTTCCCTCCTGGCTTGTTGCTCCATTTCTAACTTCCTTCCCCTGTAGGTGTCGTCGCGTGAAGATGGAGGCAGTAAGGAGGAGGATCGTTCTCTCTTGCTGACAACCAAGCGGGTCGCTAGCCCCTTGGGCCAGGGGCGTCCTCCCCCGGATACCTCTCGGCCACCGATTCCTCCCGGGCTAGGGAAATCCCTCGCAGCTTTTGAATGGGAACACTTCCAGGGGAGGTCGGGTTATTCTAGACCATGCACCGGTGCGGGCAGCGTGCCGACCCCTGGTAGGCTCGTACTTGTGCCTGTTTTGCTCTCTCTTGCCCCTTCTGACTTTTGCTTCGCAGGTTACAATGCGATCTCTTCTAAAACCGAGATGAGCGAGGGATATTCGCCTCCCCCTGATGTGGAAGGGGTTTCAGAGTATCTGGGCGACCCAGCGGACGCGGTGGGGATGAAGAGACAAGTGATGCGGCTATTTCAGAAACATACTCTGCTGCTACAGGAGCTCTGTAGCCGGGTTGACCAGGATAAAACTACGATAGAGGCGCGGGTCGCAACCTTGGAGGGAGCGTGGGGCCCAGTTGAAGAGGAGGAGGTTACTTCCCCTGGCGTTCATATCACGCGTGCCAAGGAGCGGCTCAAGCATGCCACGGAGCAGGTCGGCCTGGCCCAGTAGGAGCTGGTGGCGGTTCGCGCTTACCACTATCCTCGCGTGCCCCCCCCCCCCCCCTGACTGGAACGCAGAGGCGGGGTAGTGGAAATGGGTCCAGTATTGACCCGCCTACCCCCTCCCCGCGGTCTGTTCGCCGGGCTCCAAACCGACTGACTTAGGGAGGTTTCCCACTATGAAACTCTTTCAATGTCTATAATAATCTGCGACTTCTCTCGCCCGTCCGCGGGCCTGATTTCTGATTTCTGATGCATGTTATTTTCATTGTAGTGTTGTTTGGCTTTCCTTGGGGGGAGGGGGGGTATGGATGAAGTCGTCTTGCTCTCCCATTGCTTTTTAAGGCGGGAGCGATGCCGTCTGATACGCTTGCCCAGCCCGCCAGCCTGATCTTGGCAGGAGCGGGCCGGGAACTTTCTGGTTGCCAGTCTCCCCGGCTCGCCCAAGGCTCTGGGCGGGTGTGAGCCGCAGCTCGCCAGCCTCTTGTGCGGACGTGGGTGGGCACTATCCGCTTCCAGACAGTCCAGGCAGTGCGATTGCGAGCCGGGAAGTTGAACCGTCAGGCCTGATTTTTGTTATCCACACTTTTCCCAACGGCGGAAGATTTTCCCGCCGTTTTTCCTCTATAAATTGGCACCGCCGTCCCTTGCTTATCCATCATTTAAGCTCCTCCTTCCCTGCTCCTTGCGACCCCCGACTCGCCTACTTCCTGCGGAGACTTCCTCACCCGCTTAGCGAACCTACGGCGAGATGGGCGGTGGCAGCGGTGACGCGGACGGGCTGGGTAAGTGTGCTTGGACCTTTTCCGAGCATGACTTTTCCCGTACTGTCATTTCTGAGAGCGAATACCTCGACGCCCTTAGCGATCACATTCCTCCTGGCTTCTCGGCGAGGCGGCCCGGGGAGGGGGAGAAGATAAACGACCTCTCCGGGGGGAACTCGCCATTCCGGTGGCGCACTTCAAGGCGGGCCTCCGGCTCCCTCTATGGCCGGAGGTTCGCCAAATCCTGCAGTACTTCGGGGTCGTCTTAGGGCTGATGACCCTGAACTCCGTGGAGGTCATGGTTGGGTTCGCCTACTTCCTGCGGGAGGAGCGGGTCGAGTTCAGCCTCACGGTCTTCCACAAGCTGTTCTCATTCCGCGCAAACAAGGACGAGACCGCCTACTTCTCCAGCGCCCATGTCAAGGTGCGGGAGACCGTCAACAAGAGCCACAGCTGGCTCAAGAAGTTCATGTTCGTCAAGGGAGACTTCGGCAACGTACCCTTCTCGCCAGTGCAACTCAGCAAGGCGGGCTACCGCCCCTAGCCTGGGGGGCCATGAAGCGGATCTCTGCGGGTTCTTCACCGGGAAGAACTTCGAGGACGCATTCATGCGATGGAACCTGGACAACCTCGCTGTCGTCCCGCCCGGGGGAGGTAAGTTACTCGCGCTCCCCGTTTTTACTTTACTGCTTCGTCTCGCTTTAATTTTCTCTTCTCGCAGGCAAGCGGGACATTCCCCTGCACCCCCCTTATGAGAGCGCCCAGGTCGCTCTCGGCGGCTCGCCCACGCTTAAGCCGCAGACACCGCACATCGCGAGATCCCGGTGTCAGCCCCCAAGAAGCTTCAGAGGAAGCGAGCCGACACGACCGAGGTTACCCTTGCCAAGTACCTGGGAGGGGCGGTATGTCCCTCAGCCTGCATTTACTTCTAACTATTGTTCCCTTCTCAAGCCTGTCCCTTAGCGATCTTCCTCTTTGCAGGACGCGGCGACGACCAGCTGCCTGGGAGCCGAGATCGCCACCCTCAGCCAAAAGAACCAGGTGTTGGAGGTACGGGTGCGCGAGCTGGAGGCCGCCACGTCCGCCCCGCCGCCAGCCAATAGCAGCTGCCCTCTCGAACACTACTCCGACTACGAGCTGGAGGTGTTGATGCAGAAGAACACCTCCAATACCACGAAGTACACGATCCAGATGCTGCAGTGAGCTGACCCCATCAAGAGCGGGGGCGTGGGTCTCTCGGTGAGCGACGTGGTGCCGGCGCTGTTCCTTCCGGTGCCAGATTCGGGGAACAAGTCCTATCAACGCCTCTAGGACTTGTCGCCCGGGAGCTCGCGTTGCCTCCATCCCCGCGCCTCGCCCATCATTTATATATTTTTTATACATTTTTATTTGTTGAAATGTAAGCGCGGGCTGCGCCCTGACTTTGTAATCTTACTTTTCTTTTGAACGATTCTCTGCTTGCCTCGTGAATGTTTGTTACTGTTACTTGATATTGTTTGCGCAATGTAGGTTCTCTTTCTTTTCGTATTCGAGGCCGACCTTGAAACTTCCGCTCGCAGTCGCTCGTTCCGTGTTATGTCGGCGAGATCGCACACCCACTGACTTAGTTTAGGAACCATAGGGGACTTAATTAGCCGACCCGCGAGTGGCAACCCGCCTCTACAGCTCAGGTTCGTCGTGCCGCTTGCCCGCTAACTAGGAGAGGCGAGCCGGCTCGACTCATTCCCAAGCTCTCGAGTTTCTTGCGAGCCGACCTTCTTGCGATGCGACCTGGGTTCTCGCCCCCATGGCCGTTATCCTGGGTGCTGGGCGATTAAGTTAGGCCCCTCTTGTTAACTTTGCGACTTCCTCCCCAATCGCTCGGATGTCTAGTTCTCCGGCCTCTAACATTGTTGTGTTCACCAAGACCTATACTGACCGTTGGTTAGGAGCCGAGGTGTAAGACCCCCCTCCCCCTTACCAAGGAGGGTCCCGGTCTTATGCCCAGAATCGCTGTCTTACGGTGGCACTAACGCACGGGCTAGTCGACACTGCAACACGTCGATTCTCCCGGCTAATACGATCATATAACCTGTAGGCCAATATGAGAAATAGAAGTATAGCAGTATATCAAATCCACTAGTCCACAAGTCACAGAGTACATATCATATATATAAATAAAGAGTACAGAAACATAGTACACAATGAGTACCAAATGAAAGAGTAATAAGGGCCTATGCCCAGTACATCATATCAACTCTCTCTCTCTCAAATCAAAGCGGAAGCTAATCTAATACATCAAAACTCGTCCCACCTGAGGACACACAGTAGTAGTAGTCTGCGGTAGCGGTATCTGCTCCTCAAGTCCCGCCTCCTCGTCATGCTGGTGCTCCATCTCCATGAGCTCCTAAAATAGTATGGTCACCGACCATTAGTTAAAAAGACTAAGTCGTTTCCTCCGCACCTCGCCCCGCAGCACCTATGAACCGAGCGGAAGGACGAAGCGGAGGACAACAAGGGGTAGCAAAAGTGGAAGCAGGTGACAAGAGCTAACTAGCAGTTGTAATAGATATTATTATTCTACTCTAGTAGTTCTAAGTATATAGTACAAGTAAAGTGCGGTACTAGTAAAGGAAGGAACTGAAAGTAAGAGCAGAAAAGTAAAGTAAAGCTAAAAGGTAAAGCTATCTACCATAACAGAGTACCATAACTTATATAAATGCTCATACAAATATATAAGTTAGGATTTCCAAAATAACTTATCATATAAAAGAGTCCATACTAATTTATATGATAAGAATCTATGAATCGTATGTCCTAATGCAAATGGATGATATGTTATGAATTATGAAACATGCAAGTGCAAGACACGCACACGACTCTGAGATCCCAGACCTTTAGTTCCCACTTTTTGAGAGCTAGCTTCATTCTCGGGTACCACCGTTGTGGGTACGGCAGCAGCGGAGCGGACATCTCCACTTCTAGGCTGGTATGCACACTACCAAACCTTAGACCCCTCTAATATGCCTTTGTACACGTCCATGGTGCACTCTAGAGTCTATGCGTACGTACTTTGCTGACAACCCGTCAGTCTTGTTGGGTCGGATGTGCGTTATCGAGGATCGTCCTCCAGACCGCGGTGTAAAACAACCCACTAGCCCCTCTAACCCTCACACCCGCCTGGTGCACCGTACTGCCATCGGTGTGACGAACGACCAGTACCGCATGCCCCGCCACTAAATTTATGCACATGCAAGTATTTCATCTCGAGCCTTCAGCTCGCAGGAACAAACCATCCTGAATCCCTCAAACCCTACACGGGCGAGCATTTATCACAAGTCTCCCTCCAACCCATTACGGGTGAGAATGAACCACAATCCCTCCAACCCTACACGGGTGAGAATGAACCACAATCCCCCCAACCCTATACGAGTGAGAATGAACCACAATGTGTTAACCTATTAGACTACTCTTATCTACGAGTTATTATACTTAGTGATTTAAGGTTAATCCCAGGATTGCCCAGGGTATACCCGGTGAAGGGCTCTCGGGGGCACTAGGAACTATGATGGGATTACGCCCAAAGTTCCCTTTCTCAAGGATAATTACTTTTATTGGTGTCTACCCAGGATTTATACCCCAACTCTCGTATTATTTTAGAACGACCATAAAGACTTAAGGTGTTATTAGCAGCGCGACGGTCTTCCGCCGGTCCCCGTTATTATTGCTATCACGGGACTTGCACTCTTCCACACATGGTTAAGTAATCCTCTAGGAGACCAACCAGGGTTAATTCCTCCATTAAGATCCTCAATTTACTAGTTATTCAGATTCCTCCCCGGGTGGCCCTACTAGTACGAACATCGGTGCTAGACCCGTACCCATGTCCCGATACCACCCACAAGTGTGACCTTCTAATTCCTCTGGCCATATGCCTCAAATTATTTATCCTAGGATGGTATGGACCTATGTGATGAACATGATGAATTCCATAATTTTCCAAATTACTTACACCATTAAATTAATTTCTTTAAATGTAATCCCTAGTCGTTTTGCACATGAAGTATTGTCAATATTAAACCTACTGTCCTACAGATTCTTTCAGGTATATAATATGACAATTAATGGGGCCTACCAAAATTTCATGCTTTTTCAATTCAGATTTATAATTAATTCCTATTTAATACTATATCCACAAATCTAGCATTTTCCAAATGAAGTACATAAAATATTATCTCAAAATTCTAATTAAATTACAGAGCATTGATAATAATGAAATAATGATATGACCAGTTTTTCATTTATATCTAGGTTGAAATGGCCTATCCATGATCAATTTGAGTTATTTACGAAAATGTCATTATGGGGCCTAAGTACATTATTTTGACACTCCAAAATTCTGAAATAATTTCACAAGGTATAAAACATATAATTACAGCAATATGAAGTTTCTCAGATTTTTCAAAAGAATATACCCATCATTTCTACACAAAATTCCATAAGGGTAAAATGGTCCTTTTGCTCCTTAAACTACTTAAACTTCATCCAACAGAGATATAATTTATTTCTAGTGCTTATTATGTCACTCCTTAGCCCTCAACAGAAATTAAACCTTTTATGATAAGGGTAAACCTATTTTACATTTATTTCCTAAAAAGGACCAAATTTTCAGAAATTCAAAATAATGGGAGTTTTGTTCCCAAAAATCCCACCATTGCTATGAGAGGTGTATTACACCCTCATGTATCTCCATAATGAAAATCATGATTTTTGAATGTTCCAAGTTGGCTGAATACACATTATTTCATTTTAGGCTAAATGCACACCAAGCCTATAACAAGCCAACACATGCAAGTGTGTTTACCCAACATGCAATGGTCCAAATTGGCTGAAATTTTAAACATACACTTATAATGTCCCTAAGGACATGCCACCAAAATATGGGCCATTTGGATTCCCACAACTCCAAATATTTCATTTATTTCATTTTGGGTATTTTAGTAAACACTATAGAAAAAGTTTTCCCAAAAATTCTCATTTTTGTACAGGGGTTAACCAAGCCCTAGACATGCATGCACCAAAATATTTGGGCCATTTGGATGATTGGTTTGACTTGGGCATCATTTTGAAATGCTACCCTAGCTAATGACCAACCTTAGCAAAATGGTCCTATAGGTCAGACCACTAGACCAGATCTCAAGTTAAGGGTGGCAACTTAAAGTTAACACAAAGGGATACATTTTTCATGTACATGTCATCCTCTGTAAATGGCTCTAAGAGCCCTATATTTGACATGCAAGATCACTGAATCAATATGACAGAAATGAAATTTCATTTCATTAAAATAATAACAGAATTAAATTGATTTTAATAAAAATGCAGCACGAATCTTAAAGCTATATTGGACGGCATCCTTTCATCTTCCCGGGGTGTTCAACGGCTGAGATCGAGCCGACCTGGGGGATATTGCGGGGCCATTTCCGGCCACCTGAGGCCGCGCCACCCCCGGCCAACAGTGGCATCACCTTCACGGTGGTGGTGGCTATGGTGTAGGGGAGACCGTGATATGTGCTCGACTACACTAACAGAAACTATCGTCACAAAGCATAAAGCAAGATAGGAGGGCTCCGACCAAAAGCGAACGAAAAGGGGGTCGGGTTGGCTCCCAAATCCGAATGATAAAATCAATATAGAAGATTCCAGCCGGACTCGATACAACGTCCTTAAGACCTACCTCTCCAACAAGCACACAACTCACCGCACCTACACAAGCATATATTGTACCAACTTGAGTCGTTTCAAACGCATCGATAATTTAATTCGGAACAGCGGCAAACTTCAAATGGCGGTCGAGTTCCAGTTGAGATTAATTCCCTTGTTGACACAAAGTGTTCCAATCTTGGAGAGCAAGTCAAGGCTAGGCTAAGTCTCGCTCCCACAACGGATCTTCCCAATCCAGAATATAAGAGATTCAATAACAACGAAGCCGGATCAGATTTTGCAAGAGATGTATTTTAAAATCACGGAAAAGACGGTTCGCAAAAGCCTCCACAAACTCAAAGCAAGAATCACTAAAGATGAAGAGATTACCCAACCAAGAACATCAATCACACAAGATAAGTGGGAGATTCACTCTCTCCACGGAACCACCGGCGTCACACCGAATGGGGCTGCAATCCTTCTTCCTCGGAGTCGCACCGAAGGAAGCCATGTCGGCGTCGCACCGAAGAGGGGAGGAAGGAAGCAAGGGGGGCGGCTTCACACCACAAGGCCGGCGGCTTGGAGTCTCTCCTTGGCCGAATTTCTCCTAGGGAGTTTCTTTGGATTCAAATTCCTCTTCTTCTCTATTAATTCTCATAAAGAGGTCTCCTTATATAGGAGTTACAAACACATAGGAGTTACAAACACATAGGAGTTACAACAAGCCCTTAACCATCCATGATGGAGATGTAATCTCATCCATCCGTATGGTTACGTACACACCACAAACTATGAAATGTCCAAAAATAAAAATTACATAAAATTTATGAATATAAAATTATCATCCAAACATGGAATAATTTTATATTCATCAATATAAAATAAAAGTGCATGAAATAACGTAATTAATTATTCACGGCGGATTTGGCACGCCGTGGGCGGAGGTTGTAACGCGGTCTTCCTTCATCATCATCACGACACCTAAGATCTTTGTGTCATTGTGCCTCGGCAACCGGGTCATCATCAAGTAGTGGCGGAGGGGTCGCGGCATCAATCCTCACCCACTCAAAATCACGTATCTCCGATGCGTGGGCTGAGAGATAGCGGCAGAGAAGCTCGGCATCCAAACGTTGAAGCTCTGCCGCGAGTACCCATGAGTCGTCTAAAGGGGGACGGTCACGCCAACGGATGAGGAAGCGGTAGGTAGCACCATCAGGAGTAGTAAGTGGCTCAGCAACAAGTATCATATCTGGAGTGAGAAATGTCTTGCGAAACCTGGGAAACATGTCAGCAGTAGGAAAAAAAAGAAGGCAACGTACCATCCGATGTTATACCTGCGGGGACCGAAAGAGAGAGATCATCCGAACTACCACTCCCCAACCCATTAGAAATTTTAGTGGAGGGATAAGACGACAAAGAATTCAACTCAGGTGGAGGCGAAACAAACGACGTCAAATCCGAGACATTAAAAATAGGGGAGATACCCCAATCAGCTGGCAAATTCAACACGAAAGCGTTATCACCTAGCTTCTTTATAATCCGAAAAGGGCCGACGCGCTTTGGTGCTAACTTTTTAACGGTGCCAGATGGCAAGCGTTCGGGAACTAACCGGACTAGGACTAAATTGCCGACTTTGAAGTGCGACACCCTCCTATGTAGATTAGCGTGCGTCTGATAAGGCTCGTATTGAGCAGTCAAGGTAGCTCGTATATGTGCATGTAGGTCATGAATATGCTGGGCGAAGGATTGTGCAAACTGACTTGTCTTGTATGTTGGGGGCAACGAAACCAAGTCAAGAGGCACAGGGGCCTTGTAACCGTGAACAATCTCGTTTGGAGACAGACCGGTGGAACGATTTTTGGAATTATTATAGGCCAACTGGGCGTGGGGCAGAAGAAGATCCCATGTACCTTTGTGATCGTTCACTAGGAATCTAAGAAGGCTTCCCAAGCTCCGATTGACCACCTCCGTTTTCCCATCGGTCTGAGGGTGATAGGCGGAGGAAAACAATAACTTGGTACCCATTAAGACCCAAAGTGTTTTCCAGAAATAGCTCGTATACTTAACATCTCTATCCGAGACTATTATCTTCGGCACTCCCCGGTGATTAACTACTTCTTTAAAATACAATTTTGCAATATGAGATGCGTCGTTGGTTCTAGCGCACGGAATAAAGTATGCCATTTTAGAGAACCTATCCACAATGACAAGAATGGAGTCGTGATGACGCAAAGTAGTTGGTAGGCCTAAGACAAAGTCCATGCTCATGTCTTCCCATGACGTAGAAGGTATAGGCATGGGCGTATATAATCCTACATTGGTTTTGGTGCCCTTGGATACCTGAAAGGTACGACAACTACTAACTACCCTTTCCACCATTGCCTTAAGTTTTGGCCAATAGAATTTCTCCTCAACTAGCGTAATGGTCTTGTCCCTGCCGAAGTGGCCACTCAACCCTCCACTATGCAATTCCCAGATGATATGGAGGCGTAACGATGACTGCGGAATACACAACTTCCCATGTCTAAATAGATAGCCATCCTTAATGACGAACGCAGATATAACCGTGGGGGAGCTATCTTGGGCAGACAGATATGCTTCCTGAAAATCCGGGCATGTGGCGTACTCATCCTTGATTCGCTCGAATCCTACTACATTAACCTCCATAGTGGTGAGTAACAGGGTTAGGCGACTAAGAGCATCCACGACTCGATTGTCAGCTCCCTTAAGGTGTTTGAGACTAAAAGTGTAACCCTGTAGGAAAGATACCCACTTAGCGTGACGCGGGCTGATTTTATGCTGGCCATTGATGAACCGCAATGCTTCGTGATCGGAGAGGATCACAAACTCTTTAGAGAGGAGATAGTGCCTCCAATGGTGTAAACATCTAATGACGGCATAAAACACTCTATCGTAATTTGAGTAATTCAATTTGGCGCCCGCTAACTTCTCACTAAAATAACTCACAGGGTGTCCTTCCTGACTCAAGACACCTCCTATTCCCACGCCAGAAGCGTCACACGTAAGCTCAAAGACCTTTGTGAAGTCAGGTAGACGTAAGACAGGTGCCTCAGTCATAAGCTCCTTAATGCGTTGGAAAGCGATAGTGGCGGACTTTGTCCAAGTAAACTCACCTTTCTTCATGCAATCACTAATGGGGGCCATAATGCTACTAAAGTCTCGAATGAAACGGCGGTAGAAAGTAGCTAACCCATGGAAACTCCGCACCTCTCGTAACGTGGTCGGTTCGGGCCAATCCTTAATGACTTTAACCTTGTTAGGGTCAACTCTAATACCTTCCGAACCGACTATGTAGCCTAAGAACTCCACTTCAGTGACATAGAATGTGCACTTCTTGAGATTAAGGAATAAGGTTTCCTTCCGTAGGGTGGAAAGAACCAACCTCATGTGGGAGACGTGCTCAGCAGTGGTGGTACTAAAGACTAAGATGTCATCGAAATAGACGACCACAAACTTCCCCATGTAAGGCTGAAAGACATGTGTCATCATCCTGGAGAAAGTACTGGGGGCATTGGATAGCCCAAAGGGCATCACAAGCCCCTCATATAGCCCATCCTTTGACTTGAACGCAGTCTTCCATTCGTCCCCCTTACGGATCCTGATCTGGTGATAGCCACTCCGCAAAACTAACTTTGAAAAAATGGTGCGCCAGATAAGAAATCTAGGAGGTCATCTAATCGCGGAATAGGAAATCTATATTTGATGGTAATCTTGTTGATAGCACGTCTATCAACACACATTCTCCACGTACCATCCTTCTTGGGAGCAAGAAGGGCAGGTACCACACATGGACTCATACTAGTCCTAATGAACCCCTTTTTCATCAAATCCTCGATCTGGGTCTGTAACACTTTATGGGATGCGGGATGAAGCCTATAGTGAGGTTGGTTCGGTAAAGAGGAACCAGGGATAAGGTCAATTGCATGCTGTATATTCCTCGGCGGTGGTAACACCGAAGGTAGGTCATCCAGGTACACATCCTTATATTCATCCAACAATACCGGTAACTCTTTAGGCAAATCGTCCAATGCCCTCGAATCCCCTTTCGCACTCATAAGAACTAGTGCGTACATCATCCCGTCAAGAAAGGGATCCTTCACAAATTCTTTTCTACCCACTAGATTCAACGTCTTCCTCTCGACCGGAACAGTGGTGTCCTTAGCTAAAGCTACCGGCTCCTTCGGGATGGTCGGCCTCAACGTAATGACCTTATCATTAAATTTAAATTCGTACGTGTTGGATCTCCCAAAGTGTGTCACGTCGCGGTCATAAAGCCAAGGGCGGCCCAACAACACGTGGCAGGCGTCCATAGGAAGGACATCACACCACACCTCGTCAGTGTACGATTTGATCGAGAGGGGTACAAGGCATTGCTTGGTTACAAGGACGGTAACCTTATTAATCCAACCTACTTGGTAGGGAGTCAGGTGGGGCTGCATAGTCAAGTGCATACGTGTAACAACATTCTCAGAGATGACGTTCACACAACTGCCACTATCAATGATCAACTTGCACAACTTCTCGCCACTCTTAAAGATCGGGGAAAATATACTCATCCTCTTCCAGTCATCTAACGGATGGGAGTGGTCAAGATACAACGCATCACCATAAGGGGGTGATCTTCCTCTAAATCACTTGGGACCCCTTCTGGGTCACTCTCCTCAGCAGCCTCATATACGTAATCAGCAAGGTCGGTAGTCGACTCTAATAGGGCTATGGCTTTGGTCTTCATTGGGCATTCAAAGGCGTAGTGGCCTTGAATGCCGCAGGAGTAACATGTAGCGTTAGACTTGTTAACTTTCCCGATGGAGATACGCTCACTTGCAGGGTTCTTAGCGTTCCTAGTTGTGATCACGACAGACTTGGACTCGGTGGACCGAAACTTCCCTTTGTCCGGATATGTGGAGGAAGATGCTCCAGCTGTGGACTTTCCCTTCGCATGGGAATAAAGAGAGTGAGCCTTAGAGGCTAAGTGCTTTTCGATGTTGAGGGTGGCATTGAACGTCGTGTTCAGATCCGTATGACCATATCGTAAGAGCTTCCGCTGAATATCGGGATGAAGCCCCTTACGAAATCTGGATAGGGTGACCTCGGGGAGCTGCCTCAGATCACAATGCACCATACGGTCTTTCAGTTCTCCCATATACTCAACTACCGAGTTTGAGCCATGCCGCAGAGTGGCAAGCTCGTCGAACATCTGTGTCCGATGGTACGCAGGAACGTACTGATCGGTCAACAGGTTCTTCATCACGGTCCATCCAATAAGTGGGACCCCGTTCCCAGTTCCTAGTCGACGCTCTTCATTCAGCCAATAAGTTTTGGTGCGTCCCGTTAGCTTCATCCGGGCAACTTGAACCTTTTGATGGTCCGTAAGGGTGTGCCAATCGAAGTAGCACTCCATATCCACCACCCAAGTAAGGAAGATCTGGGGATCTCCCATGCCATCATAAGTGGGGGCGTCGATCTTAATGGCCCTAGTAATATCGAAAGCACGATCATGGCGGTGTTCTCGAGGGGGCACTCAGGGAGAGTCCTCATCGGAATCCGAATAAGGAGTTTGTTGGCGTCGGTTGGGCTGCTCAACATTAATGGGTGGCGGGGGTGGCCTTGCTTGATTTTGTAGGATCTGTGCTAACATGTTCCTAAGCTCCGTCATTTCGTTACGTAGCCCTGCTATGGCCTCAGTGTTGGGATCCCCATGCTCACTCACGGCCATCCTAGACATAGACGGTGTCGTGTATTCCGATCCTAGCCTAGTGCGCATTTAGGTTTAGAAAAATCTTGGGAAGATGATTTTTCCTAGGGCTGAAGCTATATTGGAAATAGGATACCTTTATAGATTCCCGATGTGAGGAACACGTGGATCGTTAAAATTTTTTTTTTTGAAATTTCGCTGAAAAATAAAGATTTTAGCCCGCTATTGGCAGACCACCAAAAATAATTTTTTGTTTTTCTAAAGATTAGATTGACCAACCAGGAATGCAGCGAGGATGTTTGCAACGTGGGAGTTGAAACAATCTTCCTCTGATACCAAATTGGTGTAGGGGAGACCGTGGTATGTGCTCGACTACACTAACGGAAACTATCATCACAAAGCATAAAGCAAGATAGGAGGGCTCCGACCAAAAGCGAACGAAAAGGGGGTCGGGTTGGCTCCCAAATCCGAATGATAAAATCAATATAGAGGATTCCAGCCGGACTCGATACAACGTCCTTAAGACCTACCTCTCCAACAAGCACACAAATCACCGCACCTACACAAGCATCTATTGTACCAACTTGAGCCGTTTCAAACGCAGCGATAATTTATTTCGGAACAGTGACAAACTTCAAATGGCAGTCGAGTTCCAGTTGAGATTAATTCCCTTGTTGACACAAAGTGTTCCAATCTTGGAGAGCAAGTCAAGGCTAGGCCAAGTCTTGCTCCCACAACGGATCTTCCCAATCCGGAATACAAGAGATTCAATCACAACGAAGCCGGATCAGATTTTGCAAGCGATGTATTTTAAAATCACGGAAACGACGGTTCGCAAAAGCCTCCACAAACTCAAAGCAAGAATCACTAAAGATGAAGAGATTACCCAACCAAGAACATCAATCATACAAGATAGGTGGGTGATTCACTCTCTCCACGGAACCACCGGCGTCACACCGAATGGGGCTGCAATCCTTCTTCCTCGGAGTCGCACCGATGGAAGCCACGCCGGCGTCGCACCGAAGAGGGGAGGAATGAAGCAAGGGGGGCGGCTTCACACCACAAGGCCTGCGGCTTGGAGTCTCTCCTTGGCCGAATTTCTCCTAGGGAGTTTCTTTGGATTCAAATTCTTCTTCTTCTCTATTAATTCTCATAAAGAGGTCTCCTTATATATGAGTTACAAACACATTGGAGTTACAAACACATAGGAGTTACAGCAAGCCCTTAACCATCCATGATGGAGATGTAATCTCATCCATCCGTATGGTTAAGTACACACCACAAACTATGAAATGTCCAAAAATAAAAATTACATAACATTTATGAATATAAAATTATCATCCAAACATGGAATAATTTTATATTCATCAATATAAAATAAAAGTGCATGAAATAACGTAATTAATTATTCATGGCGGATTTGGCACGCCACGAGCGGAGGTTGTAACGCGGTCTTCCTTCAGCATCATCACAACACCTAAGATCTTTGTGTTGTTATGCCTCAGCAACCGGGTCATCATCAAGTAGTGGTGGAGGGGCCGCGGCATCAGGCTATCCTTTGCCGGTGATGAGGCGGTGG
The DNA here is from genome assembly GCA_039583875.1 of Platanthera guangdongensis. Lineage (NCBI taxonomy): Eukaryota > Viridiplantae > Streptophyta > Magnoliopsida > Asparagales > Orchidaceae > Platanthera > Platanthera guangdongensis. The sequence goes on along the minus strand of CM077153.1, from coordinate 54,137,563 downwards.
GAGACGACGACGACGGCGATCCCGAGCGGCAAGAAAAAGCTTGAAAAATATCCCATTTCTCCCATGGCATCGGGCTCAATTGAGCCTGATATCTCCCCTAGTTGATCTAGGATTCTAGTACGGGTAGAGGGACGGTGAAACGAACCTGTGTTGGTGGCTGGCGGCGAGGATGGAGGCGGGTGGCCATTCCCGACCTTTCTCCGGTGACACCTCTCGAATTCACGGTTCCTGCACCGTTTCCTTCACTCCAGCTATCGATTTCTACTCTCCTTTGCCCTCGGAAGCTAATGGAATCACTATTTTTGGCTGGGAGGGGGTATATGGGGAGATACAACCAATGCAAGCTCAGTTTGGAGCTTTGGTTGTATCACCCTTCATGTCAAGTGGGCACCATGCAGTCAAATTCTCTGGAAATTCTCTGAGGAGGCCAGCCATCACAATTTTTGGGCTGATGGAGCCAAGGCCAAGTGGCCTCTGCCTCTTTAATTCACCTGCCTGCATCAAGCCAAAATTTGCCCGAGGAGGACACGGCTGGTGACATGCCCTTGACACGTGTAAGAACCGAACAAGAAACAAACTGAAATGGTTTTAACTGAAACTTTATTATCCAAAAAAGGTATTTATTACAAAGGTATACCCTCCCTTATATAGAATGGAGGAGAGATGAGAGAATACAAATAAGAGATGTGGGACTAAAAATTTACAGTACTAAGCGGACTATACAAAACAAACCGCACAAGCCGCGCGGTTAGACAGAAGGGCTAACCGCACGGCTACCACCAGAGAGAAAGAGATATTGTCATGGGAGACCGCCAGACCGCGCGGTCTCCAAGCCGGCTGAGACAAACTCCCATACCGCGCGGTCTTCAACCCGCCAAGACAGACCGCCAGACCGCCCGGTCACCAACTTCAACACTCCCCCTCAAGCTGGAGCATATATATCGATCATGCCCAGCTTGTCACAAACATGAAGAAATGAGGCGGAAACTGGCTTGGTGAAGATGTCAGCCAGCTCTTTATTAGAAGTGACAAAGGGAGTGCAGATTTGTTCCTTTAAGATCTCTTCACGAATGAAATGACAGTCGACCTCAATGTGCTTTGTTCTCTCATGGAAGACCGGATTTTTGGAGATGTATATGGCGGCCTTGTTATCACAGAACATAGGTAGAGGATGGTTGTAGACCTCTCCTAAATCTAGCATGAGAGCCCGCAGCCATTTTAACTCACAAGTGGTCGATGCCATACTGCGATACTCAGCTTCTGCACTGGACCTGGAGACAACAGACTGCTTCTTGCTCTTCCAGCTCACCAGATTTCCCCCAACAAAGGTTCAAAAACCTGAGGTTGACTTGCGATCCCCTTTGTCATCAGCATAACTTGCATCTGAGTATGCTTCAATGCTCAGATGACCATTCTTCTGAAAAAGTAACCCTTTCCCAGGCGCTGCTTTGACATACTCCAAGATCCGCAGGGCGGACTGTAGATGACACTCCCTAGGTGCTTGCATGAATTGACTCACCTTGCCCACATCATAGGAAATGTCGGGCCTGGTCACTGTAAGATATATGAGCTTACCAACCAGACGTCTGTACTGCAAACTATCTGAAAGAGGAGGCAAATCATCTGTCCAGGTTTTGCCTTCTCCAATTGCTATGGGGCATCAGACAGGTTTTGCTCCAGTCAACCCTGCCTCTTTTAAAAGATCAAGGGCATGCTTACGCTGAGAGAGAACTAAGGAGTTGGGCTTCCGAGAGATTTCGATCCCCAAAAAGTACTTTGGAGAGCCCATATCTTTCGTGATCAGATGTTGGCGAAGATGTCGCTTTGTCAGGGCTACCTCTTCCTGGTCATCGCCAGTGAGAAGAATATCATCGACGTACACAGCAAGAACAACCAGCCCTGAAGGAGTTTTGCGAATAAATAGAGAGTGATCAGCAGAGCTTCGCGCAAAACCAACAACCGCCACGATGCCGCTGAACTTGTCAAACCAAGCTCGAGGGCTCTGCTTGAGGCCATAAATTGCCTTCTGCAGCCGGCATACTCGTGTCTCCCCCTGAGCAACATACCCAGGAGGTTGCTCCATGTAAACGGCCTCGTGAATATCACCATAAAGGAAGGCATTCTTGACATCCAGCTGAGAAATCGGCCATTCCCTATTGACCGCCACAGAGAGAAGGACCCGGATAGTGCTGAGACGAGCCACGGGGGAGAAGGTGTCAAAGTAGTCAACCCCATAGGTCTGAGTAAATCCCTTAGCAACAAGGCGAGCCTTATACCGATCCACAGTGCCGTCTGGGCCAAATTTGACCACAAAGACCCAGCGACAGCCAACAACATCAGTACCGAAGGGAGGAGGAACAAGAGTCCATGTACCCCGCTCCGTGAGGGTCATCATTTCCTCATCCATAGCCAGCTTCCAGTGGGGAATAGCAAGGGTCTCCTGATAGGAACGAGGCGTGGCAGTGGCAGAGATAGCCAGTGCAAAGGCCCTGCGAGAAGGGGTAAGACGATCATATGAAACAACAGCAGCAAGGGGGTGTAGGGTACATGTCCGCACCCCTTTGCGAAGAGCCACAGGGAGATCCAGGTCGACGGCCCCCTCGGTATCCGGAGCGTCTGTGGCAGAGAGAGCTGGCCCGGGAGAAGAGAGCGGAAAGGAGGTGGTCGATCCAAAACGGACCGACCCTCAGGTACATATTTCAACTCCGGCCCCTCTTTCCCTTTCTTCTATTACGCCGCATTTACCAATTTTAAAAGAAAAAATTATTTTAAATAAGGCCCTTCCATATCCGCATAAGTTAGATAACGAGCGTAAGGACGCGCAATATGAAAAATTTATTTTATTATTAAAACAAATTCACATTAATGTTCCTTTTTGCGAGGCTATCTCGCAAATGCCCAAATATGCGAAATTTTTAAAAGGCTTACTTTCTAATAAATGTAAATTAGAGGATTTTTCGCATGTATCTCTCAACGCTGTCTGCTCGGCGGCCCTTACTAATAAATTGCCCACAAAACAAAACGACCCGGGACGGTTTTCCATCTTGTGCCTTTTTGGTGATATATTAGTAAAGTACCCCTTAGCTGATTTAGGGGCTAGCATTAATCTGATGCCGTTCTCGCTCTTTTCACGTTTAGGTTTGGGTACTCCTAGTCCTACGAATATGTGCATCCAATTAGCTGATCGCTCGGTTAAGTTCCCTATCGGGGTTGTGGAGGACGTCCTTGTCCGAGTAGACAAGTTTACCTTCCCGGTAGACTTCGTCATCTTAGACATCGAGGATGACGCCGAGGTACCAATAATACTCGGTTACCCTTTTCTCGCCACCTCCAGCGCACTAATAGATGTTAGTAATGGTCGTCTTCTCGTCCGGGTAGGAGATGACCAATTTACTTTCTCTATTAATCCCTCGATGGACAATTTGTTATCGAGCGACGATTTCTGCTATTCTTTAGATACCTTTTTTGGAGATCGTTCTTCTCCCGTTTTCGAGTCCGTATTTTTAAACGACGATATTTATGCGCTCGAAAATTTTAAATGCGATGAGGATACCTCTTTAGACTTGCCTTTCGAACCAATTGGTAAGAAAGACATAGGCATTAAAACCTCCCTAGAAGAACCGCCCATCCTAGACCTCAAACCCTTACCCGCATCACTCAAATACGTATTTTTGGGAAAAGGCGATACGCTTCCCGGTATCATTTCTTCGGACTTGAGTGATTCGGAGACTTCCGATTTATTGGAAGTTTTATTTAAATATCGCCATGCAATTGCGTGGCAAATCTCTGATTTAAAGGGGATTAACCCCTCCTTCTGCACCCATAAAATTTTTCTTATCGATAATTGCCGCAAAATGATTCAGCTGCAACGTCGTCTTAACCCAAACATGAAAGACATCGTTAAAGCCAAAATTATTAAGTTATTAGATGCGGGGATTATCTACCCTATTTCGGACAGTGCATGTGTTAGTCCCGTGCATGTCGTGCCCAAGAAGGGCGGTCTAACCGTAGTGGCGAATGAGCATAACGAGCTCGTCCCAACTCGTACTGTTACGGGTTGGCGAGTGTGCATCGATTATAGAAAACTTAACGATGCCACCCGTAAGGACCATTTCCCTCTACCATTTCTGGACCAGATTTTGGAGCGTTTATCCGGTCATCCATATTATTTTTTTCTTGATGGTTTATCGGGGTTTTTCCAAATCCCCATTTCCCCCAATGATCAAGAGAAAACAACTTTTACTTGCCCGTTTGGCACTTTCGCATATCAAAGAATGTCATTTGGACTCTACAATGCGTCAACTACATTCCAAAGATGTATGCTAGCGATCTTTGGCGAGCTAGTAGAAGACATTATGGAAGTCTTTATGGATGAATTTTCTGTTTTCAGACGCTCTTTTCCCGATTTCCTTCACAATTTAGATCGTGTCCTTCAACGGTGCGAGGGCACAAGCCTTGTATTAAATTGGGAAAAATGCAACTTTATGGTTCGAGGAGGTTTGGTCCTCGGCCATATGATTTCGTCTAAGGGGATGGAGGTGGATAAGGCCAAGATAGAAATCATAGAAAAACTACCGCAACCAACAAACGTAAAATCTATTATGAGTTTCTTAGGCCATGCGGGCTTTTACCAACGCTTTATTCAAGATTTTTCAAAAATAACAAAGCCGCTTACTCACCTCTTGGAAAAGGAATCACGTTTCATCTATAGTAGCGAATGCGTGTCCGCCTTTAATTTAATAAAACAAAAACTTATCACTTCACCAATTTTAGTGGACCCTAATTGGTCCCTTCCTTTCGAAATTATGTGCGACACTAGTGATATTGCCTTAGGTGCCGTTCTTGGCCAACGCGTAGAAAAACATTTTCATCCTATTTATTACGCTAGCAAGACGCTCACTTCTGCACAAATAAATTACACGACGACAAAAAAGGAACTCTTAGCCGTCGTTTTTGCTTTTGATAAGTTTCACTCGTATATAACGCTATCTAAAGTTATCGTATTTATCGATCACTCCGCGCTTAAATATTTATTAGCTAAAAATGATGTGAAGCCCCGCCTTCTTCGTTGGATTCTCCTCCTACAAGAATTTGATTTGAAGATCCGAGATAAGCGGGGAGCGAAAAATCTAGCGGCAGAATTTGATTTGGAGATCCGAGATCGCGCGGCTCGCCTGCCTGACTTGGGCGAGAGCGAGCTGGCCATCCGGGGCCCGCCCACATACTGTTCTGGGTATGGGTAGGGTGACTTGGTCCGCTCGCTTGATCTGGCGGACTCACTTGGCGAACACTGGGTTGTACAATATTATTTGATATACATAGACCGTCTTGGAGGTTTTTACTATTTGCACCCCATGATGAGGGATTTTACTATTTGCAACCCATGATGAATGATTTTACTATTTGCACCTCATGATGTGGAATTTTACTATTTGCACCCAATGATGGAGAATTTAACTATTTCCATCCCCTTGTTGGAGGATTTTTCTATTTGCACCTCATGATGAAGGATTTTACTATTTGCACCCCATAATGAGAAATTTTACTATTTATACCCCCATGACGGGAAATTTTACTATTTACACCATTATGTTGGAAGATTTCACTATTTGCACCCAAAGATAGAAGATTTTACTATTTGCTCCTCATGATTGAGACTTTTACTATTTGCACCCCATGTTGGATGATTTTACTATTTGCACCCTAATGTTAGATGATTTACTATTTGCACCCCATGATGGCGAATTTTTTATTTGCTCCCTATGATGAAAGATTTTACAACTTGCACCACATGATAGGGAATTTTACTATTTGCATCCCAATGTTGAGAAATTTTACTATTTGCACCTCAAGATGGGTGGTGCGATTAGCGTATATGCGCGTACAAGCTTCTTGACATATGTTTGTAAGACCAAACAGACTCAGAATCACACGAGACTAGGCCCATTGGAACTATGTAGACGAGTTGGCCGAGGTCGCATCAATTTGGTTTGACTGAACCTATTTTGGGGAACCCCAACAATTACCCCCAAGTCATCCCCGTAGTCCATAACCAAAGTAGGAGGGCGTAAACCTTTTGCTTAGTTGCATGCGTGACAGCTTGCAATGATCAAGGTGGAGGTGGATGGCGTGGTAGAGGCACGAAAGGTAAGCTGGCTACCGAGTAGAGGGCATGCTCATGGTGGTGTGCCTGTGTAGCAAAATATGTGTAGAGAGAAGGGTGCAAGGTGTGCACAAGGCCTAATATCGCAGAGTGTGGTGGTGAAGTGTGATCCTTCAAACCTTGATGATTGCGAGGGGGTAGGCCCTGGCGATACTACAACCTACTACGACGGAGAAGGGCAGGCCTTCGATCGGTGATAGTGGGAGGTCGCTGGGACTTGGTCCTTGGGAGATGGTAAAGGGGGGACCTTTGAACTTGCTGGTAGAAATGTGAGTTAGCTAATGCTAGTGGCACGCGCCCATTAGTGGTGGAGAAGGGCGGACCTTCGATCCGCAATAGTGGAAGGCGACTAGGGACCCATTATACAATCACTTTTGATCTGAGAGATGGTGAAGGGTGGATGCATTCGAGTCGGTAGTGTGTGGTCAAGTGGGGAAGACCGACTCTCTTTTAGTTGGGTGGGCGTTAAGTCCTTTGGAAAGATCGGAGTCTCTACTCGGGATTTCCGATTATTCTATTCGAAAGAGGGAGGTATCTCTGTTTGGGATATCTCAACACTATGCTCGGGGAGAGGATAAAGTTCCTTATTGGGAGATCCAAACACTCTGTTTGGTGAGAGGTTAGTGTATAACCCCATAACCGGCAAATAGTGGGCGACAAGAACCAGATCGACCAAGACCAGCCATCCGGCTCATCCAGGTGGGGTGAACTGTTTGAGGGGCGAGTGGAGCAGGACAGCTCGCACTCGCCCCAGGGGCTCAGCGAGCGGCGGGCGAGTGGAGCAGGCCGGCTCACACTCTCACCAGGAGGCTCAGCAAGCAGCGAGTGAGTGGGGCAGGCCAGTCCCGCACTCGCCCGAGGGGGGGAATAGAGGAGGCGAGTGCCAGCTCCACCGAGCACTCGCCTCCCCCGGCGACCGGAGGTCCCAGGGGGCTACTCGCCCAGCCTCTTGCGATGTTTTTTTTACCATTTTGCCCCCGCTGGTATGTCTATAGAATGTTGGAACAGCAAATTACGTTGTTGGCAGACCCAGTTGGACTACACATAGCTGTTCAGGGCAGTGGAGGTTGGCTATTTGCAGGCCATCTTCAGAAATCTATAAAAAGATCCAAGGGGGTACCTCAGAAGGCATGCTCACTTGTGCCCCGGTCTTCTTGCCCTTTTTGAGGTATCCTTAGCTCGGCATTTGGCTAGGGAGGGGAAGCGCTCTAAGATCTTCTGGGTGTGTGGTGGGTCCTCTACGCCGATCCTTTGGGTCTGTCCCATGTTCTTTTTCCTTAGACGTTTGGCTCACGAGAGATAAGTGGGTGTGCGATCACCCCTTCCCCAAGGGTGAACTCCATAGAGATCGAATTTTCGGTTTCAACATTTTTAGTGCGGTGAGCGTGGAGTGTGGTCAACACATAAAATCTTCAGCAAGCTCGATGATTGGAGAAGGGCAAGGTATGGACAGGGCTGACTCGACACCCCCCCCCCCTTTCTCTATGGTGGGGATGTTCGAGGAATTTAGACAGAATGTGCTCGGCCTTATCAGATTCGTACTCGGCACGCGAGCCGAGTGCTTGACACCAGCTGTTTCGATCATTGCTACCCCGTCTCTAGGCGAGGACGCCCTGGCTCGGTGAGTTGGGAACGAAGTTGTAGAGGAGGGGAGATGGTGCGAGCTCCCCGGTCGAGTGCTTTTCCCGGGCTCGGCGAGTGGAGCTCGGTTCGGCGAGATGGGGGTGTGAGATCATCCGGCTTGCCCAGCAGGGGAAGGTAGCCCCTTCAACGAGTTGGTTTCTTTTGCCCAAGTTCTAAACGGGTTCAAGGAGCTGGAGATGTCTTACTACACTAGGAGGGATGACCCGATCTAGTACATCTAGTGGTTCAAGGATGTGGTGTCGATAAGGCAGATGTCTGATGCCTTCAAATACAGACTCTTCGCCATCACCCTCAAGGAGAAGGCAAGAGAGTGATTCGACTAGCTACCGGTCAACTCAATATACTGATTCGAGAACCTGCATAGGGGGTTCATGTTGAGGTTCACCACCTCCAAGAAGAGGAAGAAAGAGTCGGAGTCCCTGTTACACATCAAGCGGGGGTTGAACGAGACCTTGGGAAGCTACGTGGACTGGTTTCATGAGGAGGTCACCCAGGTCCAGGATATGTCAGGGTGGAGTTACCCTACTGCAACTTCCACCAGGAGGAGGGGCACGCTACAACCACGTGCCCGGAGTTCCTCAAGGTAAGGAGAAATAAGGAGCAGCATCAGCAATGGGACCGTCATGAGGTGCGGATCGAGGTCTTGCCTCGGGTAGAGGAGGATAGGTGTGACGACTGAGCTGATGTGGGAGCACGAGGAGGGATCAGAGTGATTCATGGGGTGGGGGTCGAGGCTTCCCGGAAGGCAAGCCTCCATACCATGTATAGAAGGAGCGTTGGCTCCACATCCCAGGCCCCACCCCAGAGGAGAGGATCACCTTCTCTAGAAGTGACATGCCAGATCATGAGGATCCCTTCTGCGACGTGATGGTCATCCAGACCGCGGCTGAGAACTTGATCATCTCCCGAATCCTCATCAACAATGGGATTTCATTCAACGTCATCTTCAAGAAGGCATTTGACATTGTAAATGTTTACTTTAGGATTGAAAGTGACCTAGAGGGGGTGATTAGGTCCAATTTAAATATAGCCCCCCTTTTCTTTAATCAGAGTACTACTTTAATTGAAATGATTAACTAAGATCTGATAATCAACAGAAACTAAATAACAATCAACTGAATTAACACAGCGCAACACATCAGCACACACAGCAAGTAACACCCCCGACTTTTTTCTGCGATTATTTAATTCTCGTTTGGCGTTATGTTGACGCGTTTCTGGCATGTGCCGTTTATTAGAGCGTGGTCTTAGCTCTTTAGGTTCCTTGTGTGGTTGTTGGTAGCCTTTTTGGCAAGATTCCCTAGCAAGTCGGGTCTGTTTTGGTGACCGGTGAGGCCTCTCGGGGGATGCTTGTATTTTGGCTTCGAGTGGTGATAACCCGAGTTTTGTTCGTCGAAAGTTGATTTCGACTTTGCCGTTGCATTCGTAGCGTGGGTATTTAGCTACGGTGCAATTTCGTTGAATTCCGGGGTTGTTCGATTTTCGCGTCGTTTTGGTGTATTATATAATAATGTAATTATTTACTGATATAGTAATTAATTATTTATTAGGTTGTTGTGCCTATATATAGCCTTATAATTGAATTAAGCGGGCTATTTACTGTCTTCTTTCGGGTAATCGCTGTCCCTGTGCAAGAGATAAAAAAACCGGCGGGCTGCCCTTGCCTTCCACCGCTGATTCCGGAGTTCTAGCGGTCGGATTTTCGTTCGGAGGGTAGATCTGGACTGCTCTCCCCTAGATCTTCATTTCGACGGTAAGCTTTCTCCATTTCATGTCCTTCTATGGTGTTGAAGATTTCGTATTTGACCCTTCTTCCTCTCCAAACTCCAGACTTCTCGGCTATGTGCTTTGCTGCCAGATCCGAGAGAGAGGGAAGGTGCTGACCAAGAAAATCCTGGATTTAAGGCAAGTGGTGTGATTCGCCCTTGCCAAGTAGTGGCTTCTTCATTTTGTTCCTTATTGTCAAGTATTAATTTCAGATCCTTCAATTGTCTAGTTTTGTTTCCTTAATCATGACAAGAAATTATTAAGCCTACAGAATTTACTTCCTGTCCAGTTATTTGATTTATCATCCAGTTGAGATATTATCTAAATTTCTACTCTTAGAACCTAGGAATGCTGCTTAGCCTTGTCAGATCTCACTATTACTGCAATTTTTGGCCTACTGTCAGTTTGCTATAGTGTTATAATGCTGAGTTCTTCATGGGTAGGCTGGGTTTTGGCGTAAATTGGCTTGGCAGTTGTGGTATCAGTAGCAGCAATTTCCTTTTTCCTTTCCATCGTCTTGAGGATTAGAGTGTTTCTAGGCTAGTAGAAGTGTTTTGGTATGATAGGTGGAACATATAAGTGTTTGCTGTAGGATTAAAGCGTTGTCCAGTGTTTTGTGCACTCAATGCTAATAGGTCGTCGATCTGAGTTCGACGAATATCGTCGAACTGAGATTGACGATCTCCGGTCGCCTGTGATCGACGAAGGTCGTCGATCTGGGTTTGACGATAATCGTCAAACTAAGCTCGACGATTTTTCCTGTGATCTGAGTTCGACGATAATCGTCGAACTGAGTTCGACGATTTCCTGTGGCCTGTGTTCGATGAAAAATCGTCGAACTGAGTTCGACGAGTTCCGGTGACCTGCGTTCGGCGAAAAATCGTCGAACAGAGTTCGAGGATTTCCTGTGACCTGTGTTCGACAAAAGAAAATCGTCGAACGGAGTTCGACGATTTCCCGTGACCTGTGTTCGACAAAAGAAAATCGTCGAACGGAGTTCGATGATTTCCCGTGACCTGTGTTCGACGAAAATTGTTGAATGGAGTTCGACGATTTCCCGTGACCTGTGTTCGACGAAAATCGTCGAACGGGGTTCGGCGATTTCCTGTGGCTGGAGATCGACGATTTCCAATAAGCTGAGATCGACATTTATTTCTTTTGCCTTAACCGAATTTTTTGTGCAATTTCTTTCCTTCCCGAGTGATTACCTCCTAGGTGTGGATGTCATGTCGACCATTCATTTCTTATTTTTTTTAAGGCCGAATAGTGGGTTATGGCAGGTAGTGGTATTTTGACGCTCTAAAGGAGTGAGATGTTTTGTGTGCGAGCCGTGGTGCCACCTTTTAGTCCCAGGTACGGGCTGGGCATAGCTGTGGCCGCCACCTTTTAATCTCAGGTACGGGCTGGGTATGTGGTGGCCTTGTGCTGATGCAGTGAATTTTTTGTTGGAACTGTTTGTTTGGGGGACTATTTTTGTTCACCAACTCAGGTCCATGTTGTTTTTTTTACTACTGTCATTACTCACAAGCTAGGATTGTTAGATGTTTTCTTCTTTTATAGATTGCAACATGTTGTTGGTATACTTTTGCCTTGTAGCCTCTGCACGATTTGAGCAGGCTTGTTGTTGTTTCCCTATACTTGGTGTACTTTGGCTTACTTTGGACAGCCTTTGTTTTTACTGTCATGTTTACTTACTCTCCTTGGTTCCATTTTGATATAATGCTCTTATTCAGATTTTCTTGTTTTACTTGCTGAGGTATTCTTTTCTTCTCTGAATGCCTCAGATTCTGATTAGTAGCCGAGTAGGCGGCTAGTTTTGTTATGTTGTTGATGGTGATCTCTTGTGCTGTAGAGATCAGTTTCTTGGTCTTGTAAGGTAGTTTTCTATTTTTCTTACAGACATACATGCTCGCCAGTGGGTTCGTGTCAGGTTGTTGACGCCCGCTGGTGGTTTTTGCTTATGATACTAGATATGTTTCTTTTACTGCTACCTTTCTGGAGATAGTCTATTTGCTCTTGGGAAGATTTATGCTAGGTTGCTAGTTACTTTTAAACCTAAAAACACTATTATAAGTGTATCTCATGATCAGCATGTTTATAAAACTCATACACTACTTTCCAAGCAACATAAAAAGAATCATTTTCTTACTTATAATATAAAATAAATCTATAGTCTTGCATAGTATAAGTTGACCTTAGGGCACTCTCATAGGGTGTCAAATATAAATAAAGTATTTTTTGTTGCGTATAAGTATAGTTTTTAAACTGTGGACTAGGTGATCCACTGAGGCGAGGGATACGACCTTTAAAATGTAACTGATTTTCTAATAATTAAACTTATGAATTTTCATAGTCTAGTTAGATGGTGTTCGCCTGAGCGTCGACAGTTATCCCCTGCTCGACGTGGCATCACGACGCGTGTTTTCTCCTACTCTGATACTTCTTAAATTCGAGGAAAATGCGGGTTGTGACAGTTGGTATCAGAGGGAGGTTGCTTGACAATTTGTTGGGCAACCTTTCCTTGTAGGTATTAGATGTTTAGTATCATATCATACACACACCAATATGTCATCAGCACGTCTTGGCTGAAGCACGAACACTACACTCATAGCATAGCATGAAGTATACGGGGCATATTATGTAGTATGTGATGCATAATATGTGTCTGTATATGGATCCACCATAGGGGCAACATGTCAGGGTTATGTAGTATGAGATGCATAACCTCACCACATGAATGCGACTAGCAGGTTTCTTTTTCGTTGCAAGAGAATGTTATGTAGTATGCAATGCATAACATTTTCATGCGTACGCCACTCATGACATGCATTAGGGCCTTTTTAGAATACATAGGACAATCATGCATAACATAACATTCCATAAGCACAACGTGCCAAGCTAAAGATTTGTAGGATGACATATGTACACACATGGTTTTAAATCAGAAAAATAATATAAATTCATGCATTCCCGATCTAGGCACAAGAATTATTTGATGGTGGTTAACCATCCTAGGTTAAGCATAGCATCACTTTTGTAAAAATAAAATAAAATCCCAGAGCATGTATAACAGTTAAAAGTTCATATTTATGTATGTATTGTCTGTACTAGTAGTTTGTTCTAACTGTTGTACTAGGTTCCGACCTCAGTTTTTATGGTTTTAGGATGACGAGACGTCCTTTGACTAGGTTGACTCCCCTATCTGGGGGTGAGTCCTCAGGAGTGCAGAGTGATGCAGTGATCGAGAGCCTATGATAGAGCAACGATTCCTTGACCAGGCAGTTGGTGGAGATGCAAGCCCAAATCCAGTCTCTGGTGGCAGTTGTGGCAGGACAGACTCAGGGGGTGCAAGCCCCTACAGGGGGGTCAGCTGCTCCTCCCCCTCTTGCTCCCCTGAGACCTCCAGTGGTGGTGCCAGTAGAGATGGCCTTTATTTCTCAGTTTCAGAGACTTAGCCCTCCTACATATGATGGGAAGGCAAATTTCATGGTCATAGATGATTGGCTGATCTCCATGGAGGAGATGTTCTCGTACTCCGGTGTTGTTGATGATCAGAGAGTGATGATAGCCGCCTATCAGCTAAAGGGTTTGGCTAAGAGCTGGTGGCTTAGGGAAAAGGAGAGCTTGGTGACTGGTTGCTCTTGGGGATTATTCAAGGAGATGCTGTTGAGGAAGTTCTTGCCTTCGATCGAGCGTGACCGACTAATGAACGACTTCCTCCACCTGAAGCAGAGGCAACTCACGGTCAGTGAGTACGAGATAGAGTTCAGTAAGTTGAGCCAGTTTGCTCAAGTGGTTCCTTGGTGGCTTGAGAAGCGAGGTTCAGCAGTTGTCCAGTGCTTATGGATCAGAGACTTATGCAGGGGTAGTGGAGGCTGCTCTGAAAGTGGAGGCAATTTAGACCGCAAAGAACAGAGGCTAGCAAATGAGGAAGGACAAGAGGAAGTCTGCTAAAGAGAAGAACCCCCAAGTACTCGATGCTACTTCGAGAAAGAAGAGTAAGGTAGTGTGTAGCTTCTGTGTCCGGTCAGGCCACCCTGTTGAGAGGTGTTTCAAGAAGGCGGGAGATCAGAAGAAGGAGCAAGTTCATGCTATTCAAGGTGCTCCTAGGAGGGATGTTTCTTGTTCTGTTTGTAAGTGACCCGGGCATGATGTTGCCCAGTGCTGGTCCAAGGATAAAGTATGCTATCAGTGTGGACAGAAGGGCCATATCAAGACTAGGTGTCCTCAGGTCCAGCCTGTTCTTCAAGCAGTTCCACTTCAGGCTTTACCACCACCTCAGCGTGTGGACAAGGGCAAAGGAAAGCTGAACGTGATCACTTCCGAGGAGAATCAAACTTCGACTCAGGTCATCTCAGGTTAGTTGTTTTCCTAGCCTAAAAGTTTTTTTCTGTAATGGTTATAGTTTTATTTTGGTAGTTCCTTAGTTGCTTATATATACTCCTATAGGGAAATTTAAGGTGAAGAACCGCTGGGAGCGTGTTCTGTTCGACTCCGACGCTACCCACTCGTTTGTGGCTAGAGCTTTTGTAGAGCGTTATTGGTTGATTCTCGGTAAAGTTCGTGATACCTTCCGCATCAAGTTCCCTTCTGCTGAATCTGTGTTATCAGATTTGGGCATTTTGGATTGCCCTGTTTTGTTGGGGGACTTCCTCGCGAAGGCAGACTTGAAGATGATTGATCTAGAGGACTTCGATGTTATTCTGGGCATGGACTGATTGTCTAAGTATGATGCGGTTATTCAGTGCAAAGGGAAACACTTGGACTTCATCAAGGACAAAGGTTAGCCTGGAAGTGTGTATGTTGATCCGTGCCAGGATTCTCCTGTCATTTCTACGGTATGTGCTCAAAAGCTGTTTCATTCTGATTGTTTTGCTTGTTTAGTCTCGGTGGTTGGGATTGCTGTTAGTGTACCGCGCTTGGAGGAGATTCCTGTTGTACGTGGTTTCTCTGATGTTCTTCCTGATGACATTCCTGGTCTTCCCCCCGAGCGGGATGTTGAGTTTGTGATTGATTTGGAACTGGGTATGCGTCCTATTGCTAAGGTGCCGTATCGGATGGCCCCTCGTGAGTTGGAGGAGTTGCGAGTCCAGTTGGACGAGTTGTTGGCAAAAGGTTTTATCAGGCCGAGTTCGTCGCCTTGGGGTGCTCCTGTTCTATTTGTGAAGAAGAAGGATGGGTCGATGAGGTTGTGCATCGATTATAAGGAGCTGAACAAAGTCACCATTAAGAACAGGTACCCTCTGCCGAGGATCGATGACTTATTTGATCAGTTGTGTGGTAGCACGGTGTTTTCCAAGATCGATCTTCGTTCTTGCTATCATCAGCTCAGGATCTGTGAGGTAGATATTCCACGGACTGTGTTTAGATCGAGGTATGGACACTTCGAGTTTCTAGTGATGTCGTTTGGTTTGACCAACACACCATCAGCTTTCATGGATATGATGAACCGGGTGTTCAAGGACTTTCTAGACAAGTTCGTGGTGGTATTCATCAATAATGTGTTGATCTACTCTCGCAGTGCTGAGGAGCATGAGCAGCATCTGTGCTTGGTTCTATCAGAGTTGAGGAACCACAAGTTATTCGCCAAGTTGAGCAAGTGTGAATTTTGGTTACCTCAGGTCTCATTTCTGGGCCACGTGGTGAATAAGGATGGGATCTCGGTCGACCCAGAAAAGATCACAGCAGTGATGGATTGGAGCAGGCCGGGCATGCCCAAGGAGATTAGAAGCTTCCTAGGGTTGGTCGGCTACTACAGGAGGTTCGTGGAGGGTTTCTCTGCCCTGGCTGCACCTTTGACCAGATTGACTCAGAAGAACACGGCCTTTGTTTGGAGCGAGAAGTGCGAAGAATCCTTCCTAGAACTAAAGAACAGATTATGCGCTGCTCCTGTTCTGACCCTACCTACTGACGACGTAGAGTATGATGTGTACGTGGATGCTTCGCATGTTGGTCTGGGTTACTTATTGATGCAGGCTAGAAAAGTGATTGCGTATGGGTCAAGGTAATTAAAGACTCATGAGAGAAATTACCTAATGCATGACCTGGGGTTTGCAGCGGTGATTTATGGGCTAAAGCTGTGGAGGAATCTACTTTATGGTGCTCTGTGCAAGATCTTCACAGATCATAAAAGTCTAAAGTACGTGTTCATACAGAAGGAGTTGAATCTGTGCCAACGGCGGTGGCTAGATTATGTGGCCGATTATGATGTGGAGATACAGTATCATCCGGGCAAGGCCAATGTGGCGGCCGACGCCCTGAGCCGGAAGACGAGGAAGATCTTTAATCTCACCGCCAATCATTTAGTGGAAGAGTTCCTCCTGATGGATATTTCTGTGGGACGTTGTAACATGCAGAGAAGTTTGGCAGTGGTAGAACCGTCTTGGATTGCACTTACCAGGTTTCACCAGAAGGACGATCCGGATCTTCTACACTTATAACTCAGGACTGAGAGAGGGGAGTTGCCGGATTTTTCTATCGATGATGCGGATACCTTGAAGTACCGCGACAGGTTTTGCATCCCCGCTGTTGGAGACATCAGGGTTATGATTTGCAGAGAGGCTCATGGATCTAGTGTTGACTACCATCCAGGATCTACAAAGATGTATCATGAATTGAAGCATATTGCCAAGTGGTATGGGATGAAGGGTGATATAGCCCGATTTGTTACTCAGTGTCACACTTACAAGCGTGTGAAGGCCGATCATGGAAGGTCTGGTGGCAAGTTGACTCCGTTGGAGATCCCTACTTGGAAGTGGGAAAGTATTTCTATGGACTTCATTACGGGCTTACCGAGATCTCCAAGGGGATTTGATTCTGTTTGGGTTATAGTGGATAGACTGACAAAGTGTGCTTACTTTGTGCCGTACAAGATTGACTATTCTATGAAAAAGATAGCAGAGCTGTATCTGAATGAAGTCATCCATTTACACGGTGTGCCAGTTAGCATCATTTCGGATCGAGACTCCCGTTTTACATCTCGCTTCTAGAGGAGTCTGCAAGAGGGTTTGGGTACAGATTTGAGGTATTCTACAGCTTACCACTCACAGACCAATGGTCAGACTGAGCGGGTGAACCAGATAGTTGAGGATATGATCAGGTGCTACATCTTGGACCACGGTGGATTGTGGGATGAGCGTTTGCGGCTTATGGAATTTGCATACAATAACAGTTACCAAGAGAGCTTGCAAATGGCTCCGTTTGAAGCTTTGTATGGGAGGCGCTGCAGAACTCCCTTGTTTTGGACCGAGGTCGGTTAGAGTCCTGTGTTGTGTCCGGATGCGCTCCAGGAAATGGAAGTCGCAGTGAAGGTTATTCGAGAAAAGCTTCGTATAGCTCAGGAGAGATATGAGAAGAACGCCAACCGGCGTAGGTCTGACTTGGAGTTTTCTGTAGGGGACCTTGTGTTTCTTAAGGTTTCCCCGATGGTTGGTGTTAAGAGGTTTGTTAAGAACCGGAAATTGGATCCGAGGTATGTTGGCCCGTTTAAGATTGTTGAGCGGATTGGCGTGTCAGCATATAGGCTGGATTTGCCAGCAAACTTCCCAGATGTTCATAATGTATTTCATGTAAGCCAATTACGGAAGTGTGTGTGAAGCAGTGGGCAAGTCTTGGATGTTGTGCCCCAGTTGGAGCCTAATCTTTCATATGTTGAGGTGCCGGTCCGCATCTTGGATACTCAAGATTGGGTGTTGCGGATAAAGCCTATCCCGATGGTGAAAGTTTTATGGAAGAATCAGGATTTGGAAAGCGCGACTTGGGAGCTAGAGTCGGCTATGAGGGAGGCTCACCCTCATCTGTTCCCTTGATTTGATTGGTATGTTTTCTTTCTAGTAGCTCTTGTTTTGTTACTTTCCTTGTATAGTAGAAGTTGTGTATGTAAAGTTTCGGGACGAAATTTTCTTTTAGGGGGAGTGACTGTAACGCCCCCGATTTTTTTTCTGCGATCATTTAACTCTCGTTTGGCGTTACGTTTGTAACACCCCCTATCCGTCACATAGCATATAGCAGTAGGTCCGGCCGGGGCCCGACGCCATATACCACAAATAGACCGGGCGGTTACTCATGGAAACCATCCAACCAATCATAACGTCCTACACAGAGCATTCTAGCGGAAGCAGATTAATAAGTTGCAATAAAGAACACAGCACAAAAGCATGAATGTCCACTAATACCAAATTAGGAATGTTGTACATATACAAGTACAGGCCTTAAGGCCTTACAAAATTGTTCACTTCATATTACATGTTTTGCAAACCACGGCACGCAGGCCGGTCATAAATGAATAAAGCAGTAAACACTCCAATTAGGCCTTCGAGGGCCGGCTTCGCAAAATGGTCTTTAGCCCGCTATTGACCGCTTGGTCCAGCAGCACCTGTAAGCAACAAACCACCGCACGGTGGCAAAACAAGGCAACGGTCAGCAATGCAGACCAAATTATAACGATCCCGCCCCCAGCTCGGGGCGGCGATGCTCCTTCCCTGCATTTCATTAGCATAAGCGAGCAACATATATAAATAATCATTTCATCACAGACATTGGCTCGCACGGCCACACGCCCCATGCTCTCAGGGCACATTCTCGGTGAACTGGTCGATGTCACGTCAATTAAAGCCATAGACATTCCAGACTCACCACCGCCACTATGACGGCCAAACCTATGAGCAATTTATCTTCTTGGCCTGGGTCACGAAAATTTAAGCCATAGACCACCGAAGACCCTAATCTATGCCAACGGCAAGTGCCACGTACCCTTAGGTCTCTTTAACCGAACGACATAGAACGGGTAGGGTCCCATCTAACCCGTGCTCACATCGCAACGATAATTTAAGCCATTTGTGCGGGTCAAACTTCTCCCGAGTCCCATTTCCATCATAATTTACATAACCCGGTTATGTTCAAGTTGGCTCTCAGGCCACCAAGTTGGCAAGATCACGCATCCGCCCAGTTTTCCGGGTGCACCTTTGGGTTAATCCCCAAGGCTCCCTGTTGCAATCTACCGTGTAGAAAACCCGAAAAACAATCAATAGCACGGAGTATTCTCCGGCCTTATGCAATGCAACATCACCGATCCAGACCAACATGTCCGGATAGGCTTCACACATCATGTCTATGTCCGTTCTCGCTTACGGACTCTAAACAACGAGGACTTCACATATCTACCCGAAGGAACGCGTCCAACTCACCGCAAACTCGCGAGAGCGGGCTTCCTATGCAAAGAAGGAGAGCTACACATGCTCAAGATGAGGATCGTTACCCTAGCGCTTCTCTTTGGCGCCATGGAAAGGTAAGAGGATGTAAAGCACCGCACTCTCTTCACCTCCGTGGATCCGAATTCGGCTCGCGATTTGGAGCTTCGAAGCTCCTCCAATGGCTGGATCTAGCTTCTTCTTCCTTCCTTGGATCTCCTCTCTCTCTAATCTTTAGAAAGATAACAACTCATGAAAAGTGAGGGTTTCTAAGGCCCAATCTCGGGTATATCCCATCAGGAACAACCCCCAACCGTTGGATCATCAATTAAAGAAACGAACGGCTTTGATTCGGGACTGAAATGTCCAATCTGGACCGAACACGGCCTGGCACACGCCCGTGTCCAGGGTCGTGTGCCTCATTCACCGTCAAAATCGACGCGCCTAGAACAACACACGGGCATCGAACACGCCCGTGTTCCACCTGACACGCCCGTGTTCCACCTGACACGGCCGTGTAGCCGGCCGTGTACCCCCATCGATTTAACCCGAAAACAACCCGAGCACTGCACGGGTTCTAGGACACGCCTGTGTCCTTTCCCGTGTCTACCTCAACACGCCTGGGCTCCAGGCCGTGTACACGGTCTCGACACTCGACACTTCGTCGAGCGAAGATCGTCGACCTGACGACACGGCCTTGGACACGCCCGTGTCCTAGGCTGTGTGCCTTGTCTCGACACATCGTCGAGCAAAATTCGTCGACTCCCCGGGACGAGTGTCGACACGGGTCGACACGCCCGTGTCGCAGGCCGTGTGTCATGTCTCGACACTTCGTCGAGCGCAGAGTGTCGACTTCGCGGGCTAAGTGTCGACACGGGTCGACACGCCCTGCGACACGCCCGTGTCACAGGCCGTGTGCCCAGTCTCGACACAATGTCGAGAGCAAAATGTCAACTTCGCCGGCTGAGTGTCGACACAAGCCTGACACGCCTTGGGACACGCCCGTGTCCCAGGCCGTGTGCCTCCTGCCAGAACCCAAAACTGGCCCAAAACGTCCCCCGTCGCTCTTTTGAGTTTTGGGGCGTTACAACGTTGACGCGTTTCCGGCATGTGCCATTTGTTAGAGCGTGGTTTTAGCTCTTTAGGTTCCTTGTGTGGTTGTTGGTAGACTTTTTGGCAAGATTCCCTAGCAAGCCGGGTCTGTTTTGGTGACCGGTGAGGCCTCTCGGGGGATGCTTGTGTTTTGGCTTCGGGTGGTGATAACCCGAGTTTTGCTCGTCGAAAGTTGATTTTGACTTCGTCGTTGCATTTGTAGCGTGAGTATTTAGCTACGGTGCAATTTCGTCGAATTCCGAGGTTGTTCGATTTTCGCGTCGTTTTGGTGTATTATATAATAATGTAATTATTTAGTGATATAGTAATTCATTATTTATTAGGTTGTCGTGCCTATATATAGCCTTAGAATTGAATTCAGCGGGCTATTTACTATCTTCTTTCGGGTTACCGTCGTCCCTGTGCAAGAGAGAAAAAAACCGGCGGGTTGCCCTTGCCTTCCACCGCCGATTTTCGGAGTTCTAGCGGTCGGATTTTCGTTCTGAGGGTAGATCTGGACTGCTCTCCCCTAGATCTTCATTTTGATGGTAAGCTTTCTCCATTTCATGTCCTTCTATGATGTTTAAGATTTCAGATTTGACCCTTCTTCCTCTCCAAACTCCAGACTTCTCGGCTATGTGCTTTGCTGCCAGATCCGAGAGAGAGGGAAGGTGCTGACCAAGAAAATTCTGGATTTAAGGCAAGTGGTGCTCTTCGCCCTTGCCAAGTAGTGGATTCTTCATTTTGTTCCTTGTTGTCAAGTATTAATTTCAGATCCTTCAATTGTCTAGTTTTTTTCCTTAATCATGACAAGAAATTGTTAAGCCTACTGAATTTACTTCCTGTCCAGTTATTTGATTTATCATCCAGTTGAGATATTGTCTAAATTTCTACTCTTAGAACCTAGGAATGCTGGTTAGCCTTGTCAGATCTCACTATTACTGCAATTTTTGGCCTGCTGTCAGTTTGCTGTAGTGTTATAATGCTGAGTTCTTCATGGGTAGGCTGGGTTTTGGCGTAAATTGGTTTGGCAGTTGTGGTAGCAGTAGCAGCAATTTCCTTTTTCCTTTCCATAGTCTTGAGGATTAGAGTGTTTCTGGGCTAGTAGAAGTGTTCTAGTATGATAGGTGGAACATAGAAGTGTTTGTTGTAGGATTAAAGCGTTATCTAGCATTTTGTGCACTCAATGCTGATAGGTCATCGATCTGAGTTCGATGAACATCGTCGAACTGAGATCGACGATCTCCGGTCGCCTGTGATCGACAAAGGTCGTCGATCTGGGTTCGATGATAATCGTCGAACTGAGCTCGACGATTTTTCCTGTGATCTGATGTTGGGTACATTGGTCAAATGTACCTGATTTGAAGAAGCCTCACCTAACTCAATGATATACATCATAATGTATTTGATGTGTGTTTGAGTTACTTGTGCAGGTTAGGTATTCACTAGACTGAAGCTAAAAGTTTCTAAGTCCATGTGTCGACACCCAGAGGGAAAGTGTCGACACTTGAGAAAGCTTGTGTCGACACCCAGACAAGCAGTGTCGACACTTGGAGTCATTGTGTCGACACCTGGGATGAAGAGTCGACACCAGACAGAAAGTGTCGACACTTGGAGCTGTGTCGACACTCAGTGAAGGAGTATGCAGAAAAGCAGTGTCGACACTTAGCAGAAGTGTCGACACCTAGAAAAGCTGAGTCTACACCAGAAAGTGTCGACACTTGGAGCTGTGTCGACACTCAGCAAAAGTCTGCAGAATCTAAGTACAAGTGTCGACACTCAACACAATGTGTCGACACTCAACACAATGTGTCGACGCTATGCTGAAGAGTCAGTATTTGAAGAAAGTGTCGACACTCAGCACAATGTGTCGACACACAACCAGGAGAGTCAACACTTGAAGAAAGTGTCGACACTCAGCACAATGTGTCGACACTTAGTTGAAGACTCTACACTTGAAGAAAGTGTCGACACAAGGAGCTGTGTCGACACTTAGCAAAGAACAGAAAAGTTATAAAATATTCTAAGTACAAGTGTCGACACTAAAGGAATGTGTCGACACTCAGCTGAAGAAACAAAAGTGAAGACTTGTGTCGACACCAAGAAGCAGTGTCGACACTTGACAGTTTCAACACATGAAGATGTGTCGACACAAAGAACATGTGTCGACACTTAGAAGAATACAGTTAAAGAATGAAGAACAAGACTTGTGTCGACACTCAATTTCAGTGTCGACACATGCAGAAGAATCTGTGTCGAGACATACAAGGAATTGTGTCGACACCTTGTAGACTTGTGTCGACACTTACACAACATGTGTCGACACTTAGTCTATAAGTGTCGACACTTAAGAACAGAAAGTCTTGACATTATCTGACAGTTAGAGAATTTCAAGAAGTGACTGGTTGACATGACAGCTGCCGATCCAGCCGGTCTACTGCAACTGTCAGAGAAATCAGAAGTCTGTTATGAACCGGACCAGCCGGTTACCATGAAGGAAGCCTATAAATAGGCATCCATAGTTTACAGAAACAGTTGTTGTGATTGAGAAACAAGAGTTACAGCTTGAGAGAATACTTAAAGTAGTTGATCAGATTAAATCAAGAAGTGATACACAGAGGATCAACACAAGAAGATCTGTCAGTCCAACTGCAGATCTAAGAAGTTGGAGAGAGAGAGCTCCAATCAAGAATTCAGTCTTTGGAACTAAGGCTGAGAAGAAGGATTCAGAAACAACTGGATCTCAAGAAGCAGAGGTCAAGGAACAACTGCAGAAGATTCAGACTAATTCAGTTCTAACTCAAGAAGCTTTGAAGGAAGCTAAGTCAGTTTGGATCTAACTGAGTTCTTCCAAGAACTCTTCAAGAAACTCTCAACTCCTCTCTTATTTTCTGAGTTGTAGAGTTAGCTATTGTATTTCTATTTTAACTTGTAGGATCCATTGGATCTGAGAGAATTGTAAGCCTATATTATAAAGGCTGAGGGTAGGGCTTGATTGCCTGAGTGTAGGAGTTGAAGAACTCTGAGTGTAGGCGTTAATTGGCTGAGTGTAGGCCTGGGTGGCTGAGTGTAGGCCTTTGTGGCTGAGTGTAAGGCTTTGGGCCTGAGGTGTAGGAACCTAGTTGGGTTCTGAGATAGTGGAGAAGTTTGGCCGAATCTAGTACACTGCTAGATAGGCGAAGGGGGAAAGTGGATGTACCCAAAGATTGGGGAACCACTATAAATTAGTGTGTCTGCTGTGGTGTGCTGAGCTGTGCTGTGGATTGACTGTTTGATTTCTGTAATTGCTGTTAGTTGTAGTATTCTGTGAAATAACTGTTGTGCTGCCAACAAAGTTTTAAAAAGGTTTAGGTCACCTATTCACCCCCCCCCCCCTCTAGGTGTTTAGGTACCATATCTTTCAAGTGGTATCAAAGCGAGGTTCCTCAAAAAGGACTAACTGTCTGAGGAGATCCAGTTTGGCAGATTCAGTATAAGTCAGGAAACAGTTTCAAGAAAATCAAGAAACATGGGGTCTTCAGAGAATCACAAGGAATTGGGTTCAATGAAACTGCCCATATGCAGAAAGGAGATTTTTGGAATCTGGAAAGAGAGGGTAAGGCTATTCATGGAGGCCTCAGACCCTAGAATCTACATCACAGTCAAAGAAGGGCCATATGTGCCCATGAAGATCTCAGTATTGGATGCAAATCAGAGGACTCCAAAGGATTTCTCTGAGATGACCAAGGATGAAATTGTCCTAGCCACTATGGACAAAAGGGCACAAAACATAATAGTAAGTGTCATAGATGATGCAACTTTTCAGAACCTAATTCATTGTAAAACAGCAAAAGAAATGTGGGATACCCTCATTGTCTATATGGAAGGTTCTGAAGAAGTTAGGCAAGATAGAAAGTCCTTGCTTAATCAAGAGTATGAGAGCTTTAGGCAAGGAAGAGGAGATAGCATCACTGAATGCTACAAAAAGTTCTACAGAATTGTTAATGAACTCATGTCCTATGGAAGAGAGTTCACAAACTATGAATTGAATGATAAGTTCGTAAGGTCCCTAACTAAAGATTGGGACACCAAGATCTGTGCCATAAGGGAAATGGCAAAGTTGGGAGAAATTCCTCCTCCCACACTGTTTGGCAAATTGTTATCTTATGAAATGCAGTTGTCTGTGAGAAAAGAGGAGGAAAAGTCAACAAGGACTGAGCACAGGGAAAGGACTGTTGCCTTCAAGACAGAAGTACCTAGAAAGGGAAGGACTAAGTCATCAACTCCTCCTCCAGAGGTAGTTGAATCAGAATCAGATGAGTCTATTAGTACAAAGTCTACAAGCAGTGAAAGTGATGAAGACTTTGCTGCATTCACCAGACATTTTCAGAAATTCCTGAAGAAGAAACAGTGGAGGTCCAGACCTTCATTTTCCAAAGGGAAAGAAGTTCAGTATCAGGAGAAGAAGCCTTCAAAGAAGGACAAGAAAAAGACAAAGACTAGCAAGGCAACTGGGTCTAAGATAGTATGTTACTGCTGCAATAGACAGGGGCATGTTATTGCAGATTGTCCTGAGAGAAGAAAAGAATTCAGTGACAGAAAGAAGACTCACTTCAAAGGAAAGAAGGAGAAGTCCTTTGTTGCAAAGAATGAGAAGACTCTTTCAGACATTTCTTCTTCAGACACTGAGACAGATGCTGAAGCCTACATAGGGCTATTTGCTGAAGAAGAAGAAGAGTTTATGCAGATCATGGAATCAATCTATGAACAAGAAGAGAGTCAGTGCCAAGGACTGATGGCATTGACTGAAAGTACCAAAATTCTGGAGCAGCCAGGACCTAGTCAGGTACAAAGTCCAACTCAAAGTTCAGATTTCAGTTCTAGCTCAGAGTCAGATTCATCTTCATCAAGTGATGAAAGTGTTTCTGAATCTGAGGGAGATATTCATCAGCTCTTAGATGAATATAAAGTACTGTTGCAAGCCTATAAGAAAAGCAAGTCCCTTGTCAAAAGTCAGGCAAAGGAAATTGCAGATCTAAAGGCAGCTGCAACAGACTTTGAGAAGGAATTTGATCAAAAGCTCAATGAGGTAGCCAGGCTGAAACACATTACTGTGATTCAGATGGGAACTATCACTTATAAAAATGATCAAATTAAGTTACTGGAGATCCATCTCCAGAAGGAAAAAGAGCTAGTTGCTAGATTTTCAAAACCTAAATCAGTGCTACCCTTGATTGATGAATTTGTTCATCATAAAGGAAAGGCTGGATTGGGTTTTATTAAACCAGCTAGGACTATTCAGGATCAGTCCAAGTCCAAGGGCAAAGCCCCAACATTCAACAAGCCTGCTGTAGTCAAAACAGCAAAGGTTGTACCTAAGCAAAGGTACAACAAGTTTGAATGCTGGTGTTGTGGCAAGGTTGGCCACTTTGCCTTGGATTGTTGGCACAATGCCAGTGCCAAGTTAAGTAGTAAGTTACTTGGTGGAAAGCCAACAGGTAGCTTTGTCAAGTTGCAAACTAACAATCACCAAGGACCCAAGTTTAATTTGGGTTCTAAGGTTCATTAATTTGTTTTGCAGGTGAATCCAAGTGGTCATACCCCAACATGGTACTTGGATAG
Source organism: Platanthera guangdongensis (assembly GCA_039583875.1). Taxonomy (NCBI): domain Eukaryota; kingdom Viridiplantae; phylum Streptophyta; class Magnoliopsida; order Asparagales; family Orchidaceae; genus Platanthera; species Platanthera guangdongensis. Next base: position 54,112,108 of record CM077153.1, on the reverse strand, counting down.
TGGATGTTCCAGACATATGACTGGAACAAGGGGACTACTGAAGGACTACATTCCAATCAAAAATGGTCCTAAAGTGACCTTTGGTGGTTCTGAAAAAGGAATCATCAAAGGGTTTGGTAACATCTCTTCAAACCTTGTTACCATTACTCAAGTGGCTTATGTTAAAGGGTTGAAACACAACCTCATTAGTATAAGTCAGTTAAGTGATGTAGGGTATGACATCTCATTTGTTAAAAATGGTTGTCATATCAAGAGGTCAAGTGATCAAGAGATCATTTTGACAGGATATAGAAAGAGAAATGTCTATTGTTTAGACATTATGATTGAGAACAATGGTTCTCCTGTCTGTCTTGTAGCTAATGAGACAATCTCTCATTGTGTCAAGTGGCACAAGAGGCTAGCTCATCTTAACTACAAGACTATTAGCAAACTCTTTAGCAAAGAGTTAGTGAGGAATGGTCCTCAAGTTAAGTGTGTCAAAGATGGCATTTGCTCAGCTTGTCAAAAGGGCAAGCAGACTAAATCCACCTTTAGAAGCTTAAACAACAAAGATGCTGTGAGGTGTTTATACCTCTTGCATATGGATCTATTTGGTCCAATGCCAGTTCACAGCTTAGGTAGGAAGGTCTATACCTTTGTAGTTGTTGATGACTACTCAAGGTTTTCCTGGGTGTTCTTCTTAAAGCAGAAATCTGAAACACCTAGTGTCTTCTATAGTTTTGTTAAGCAAATTCAGAATGAATTGAACTGTACAGTGGTCAAAATTAGAAGTGACCATGGTACTGAGTTTCAATCTGAAAGCATGACAAAGCTGTGTGAAGACTATGGGATATTTCAAGAATTCTCTTCACCTAGAACACCTCAGCAAAATGGCATTGCTGAAAGGAAAAATAGGACCTTGATAGAGGCTGGTAGAACCCTATTAAGTGATTCATCACTGCCAGAATATTTCTGGGCTGAAGCAGTTAACACTGCATGCCATGTGATAAATAGGGCTACCATCACTAAAAGGTTAAACAAGACCCCCTATGAAGTTGTGAAAGGCAGGAAACCAAACCTATCCTATTTCTGGATTTTTGGTTGCAAATGCTTCATACTTAACAATGGAAAGTCTTACTTAACTAAGTTTGCTGCCAAATCCCAAGAGGGAGTATTTGTTGGGTACAGCAATAATAGTAAGGCTTATAGAGTCTACAACTTGACTACACAAGTTGTAGAGGAGTCTGTGCATGTAGTTTTTGATGAGACACAACTAATTAATAATGAGTTGTCTAGTAGTGTGTGCAGCCCCACGGGTCTTACTAAGAAGATGGACAAGCTAACCATAGAAGATGTACCTGCTGCAAGACAGCAAGTAGAAGAAGATGGCTTATGTCCAGGGGGAGAACTACATGAACAAGGAGCTGTAGAAGTACAAGGAACTCAGCTTGATGAAGATGCTGAAGAAGTTCAACCAGAAGTAAGGATGCCTCCAGCCAACAGGCATCTAAGAGATCATCCAGTAGAGCTGATTATTGGAGATCCAAGACAAGGTGTTCAGACAAGGAGCAGAAATCAGAATGCTGTAGTATATTCAAGTTTTCTGTCTCAAATAGAACCAAAGAAATTTGAAGAAGCTATACAAGATCCACAGTGGACTGAAGCAATGCAGGAAGAGCTTAACCAGTTCAAAAGGTGCAAGGTTTGGGACCTGGTTCCTAAACCTAAAGATCACAATGTGATAGGAACAAAGTGGATCTATAGGAATAAGTTAGATGAACAAGGAGTTATCATCAAGAATAAAGCAAGACTGGTTGCAAAAGGATATAGGCAAGAAGAAGGTATTGATTTTGATCAAACCTTTGCTCCAGTAGCCAGACTGGAAGCCATAAGGATGTTCTTGGCCTATGCAACCTATCAAGGATTCAAGGTATACCAAATGGATGTCAAGTCAGCATTCTTAAATGGTAATTTGAAAGAAGAAGTCTATGTGGAGCAGCCTGCAGGTTTTGTTGATCCAACTTTACCTCATTATGTCTATAGACTTAGGAAAGCATTATATGGGTTAAAACAAGCACCTAGAGCTTGGTATGAAACCCTATCTAGTTTCCTCATTGAGAACAAGTTCTCAAGGGGGAAAATAGATAAGACTCTATTCCTTAGGGAATCTAGAGGCAAAGTAATACTTGTCCAAATATATGTAGATGACATTATATTTGGGTCTACTGAAAGTAGCCTTTGCAAAAAGTTTGCAAAGCTTATGCAAAGTCAATTTGAGATGAGTAGTATGGGAGAGCTGAAGTTTTTCTTGGGTCTACAAGTTAAACAGACTGAAAATGGTTTATCCATATGTCAGTCTAAGTTCACCCTAGAACTCATAAGAAAGTATGGTATGGATTCATCCAGTACCATGAAGACTCCTATGGGGTCAAGTATGTCTCTAAGCAAGGATGATGCAGGGAAACCTGTAGATGAAACCTTGTATAGAGGGATAGTTGGCTCCCTACTATACTTGACTGCAAGTAGGCCTGACATTATGTATGCTACATGTGTTTGTGCCAGGTATCAAGCCTGCCCTAAAGAGTCTCACTTGACTGCAGTCAAGAGAATCTTGAGATATCTAAAGGGCACTCCTTATCTAGGCCTCTGGTACCCTAGGAATGGAGATTTTGATCTAACAGGTTATTCAGATGCAGACTTTGCAGGATGCAAAGAAGATAGAAAGAGCACTACTGGATCCTGTCAATTCCTAGGTGGAAGACTCATTTCATGGAGTAGTAAGAAGCAAACCAGTGTGGCTATCTCCACAGCTGAGTCAGAATATGTAGCTGCAGGAAGTTGCTGTGCTCAACTTCTATGGATTCAACATCAGTTAGAAGACTATGGATTTCAGGTAAGTAGAACTCCACTTTACTGTGATTCTACTAGTGCTATTTCAATAGCTAACAATCCTGTATCACATAGTAGAACTAAACATATTGAGATTAAATATCACTTTCTTAGGGAGCATGTAGAAAGAAATGATATTGCACTTGAATATGTTAAAACTGATAATCAGATAGCTGATATGTTTACTAAGCCCTTAGAAGAAGCTAAGTTCAATAGGTTCAAAATTGAACTAGGAATGATAAACTTAGACTAAGTTTACAGAACTAAAAATTGGCTAAGTAAAAAGGTGTCGACACATAGACAAGTCTATGTTGACACAGAATAGTAAGTGTCGACACTTCAGGAAAATGGTGTCGACACATCTAGGATGTTGGTGTCGACACAGGTCAAGTTGGTGTCGACACATGTCAAGTTGGTGTCGACACTTCAGAATGTTAGTGTCGACACATGTCGAGTTGGTGTCGACACATTCAATGAGGTGTCGACACTTAAGTTTTACTCAGAATTTTTCTAAGTAAAGTCTCGACTACATGTCGAGTAGTGTGGTGTCGACACTTAACCAAGTGTCGACACATAAAATCTGTTGACTAAACTTGTGTCGACACATGTGTGTCGAGACATTATAAGTCAGTGTCGACACTTATTGACAGTGTCGACACTTATTGACAGTGTCGACACATCTTTAGAAATTCATCCCGCCTGTTCGTCTTCAAACAAGAAAGGTATAAATAGGGTTCTGTCTTTGTTTGTCGACACGCTTTCAAAAGTTTCGAGACCAAAACTCTTGTGTCGACATTTCTCTTCTCTAAAGACCAATTCTCCAAACCCTAATGGCTCCCAAGCTGGAAGAGAACGTTAACGAAGGCTATGAGCTCGTGCGAGGCGCATTCGACGATGGCGATCAAGAAATAAAATCGGTGGTAACCCTAGTCACCGATTCAGGATTGGAGTTCTTGGTTTCAGAACCAACCAAAATTTGGAAGAAGGAAGTTATTGAATTTCTTACTGGAGCGTCTGTAGATGACTCAGGCTACAGAATCAAGTCAAGGGTGCATGGCACCAAGATCAAGATTTCACCCAAGTCACTGAGAAAGGTACTTCAGCTACCTAAAGTCCAGGAAGAAGAGGAAGTAACAACATCTAAGACCAGGGAAGCACTTACCTGGTGTGGACTAGATCCTAAGCTAAAGATAGGATCAGTATTCAACAGGAGAGGAATGAATACTCAAGGAAAGTTTCTGTCAGAAATTGTGGGCAAAGTACTCCTCAGCAAGACTGGAGGGCATGACAGGGTGTCAGCCTCCATGTTCAGTGTTATGACTAGAATCATTTTCAATCTCAAAACAGACTGGTCTATGGTTGTATATGAGAAAGTAAAGGAAAGTCTGAAGAAGCCCAATCTGGGCAGGATACTTAGTCTCTACCTGGCTGGTACAATACCAGAGGTAATGAGCTCTGCTGCAGGTAGCAAAATCAACCACATGAGAAGGATGGACATGAGGATCTTCTCCAGGTGGGAAAGGGTGCTGTCAAAGGAATTGACCACCCCTGAGAAACAAGCTTCTAAGAAAGATTCACCCCCACAGAAGAAGAGGAAGATAGCTGCTGTGACTCAGGAGTCCTCCAGCAGCTCAGGTAGTGAAGACCATGTTGTTTTCACTCCTGATAATCATGAGGATGAGGCTGCAGAGAAGTCACCTGCTCCTCAAGAGCCAGCTGACATCCAGGGGGAGCCTCCAGCTGTAGAACAACCCTCTACACTGGAGAGTGAGCAAGCTACTCTCATTATCCAAGAGGTACTTTCTGACCTCAATACTTTAGATTTTTCTCTAATAGATTCTGATTTGTCTGATATTCATCAGCAAACTCAGCAAGCAAACCAAGCACCAGATGTTGTTCTCCAAGACACATCTGCTGTAGTTAATGTATCCAGTACATCTCCTGCTCAGTCACCCCCAGAATATACAATGGAAGATCTATTTCTGAATTTAGATCAAGAGGACTTTGTCATGGACAAGACTGCTGCTGATGAAGAGACGAATGCTGCTACTGAAGAGAAGGGTGCTGCTGTTGAGGGGGAGAATCTGGAAGTTCAGGAAGAGCCTATAAGGCTAGATACTGAGAAGGCACTAGATGTGCAAGCTGACAAACCCTCAAGCCCTAAGGATAGGGTAAATATAGCCAGTACTTCAGAGTCTGAGGATGATGAAGCTGAGCAAGCTAAGAAGAAGCAGTTCTTTGTATTCAAAAGAAGGAGTCAGAGCTATAAGAAAGCTCTACAAACTGTTGCTCAACACTCCCTAGTCCAACAAGCTCCATCAACAGATTACAGCAGCTTAATGGTAGCAATGCAAGTTAAGCTGGATGAGCAAAGGAGGGCTATAGAGACATATATTGATGAAGGCCACAAGTCTTTACAGTTTGATTTAGCTCAAGATATCAAGTCAATCAGGTTTGAGATGAACCTGAATAAGAAGGAAATGAATGATTGCTTCCACAAGGGTGGAAATGCAGTGGTATTCCTGGCTAAACATCAAGAACAGATCAAAGACAAAGTAGATGATATAGCATTGAAGCAGGGATATGTGCTGGAAAATCAATTGAGGATGAATGATAATTTGACTGCATCCCACAATGCTATAGTAACTGAATTAAAGAATAAGTCTGCTGAAACATCTACTTCTACTGATGCTGCAAAGGCTAATTTTGATAAACTCTTTCAAGCTGAGCTTACTGCTGTCAAGACTGCCATACAAGATTCACAGAAAGCAATCTCTGAACAACTTACCAAGCTGAAACCATTCTTTAAAGAGGGGATCAGGTACTTGGATGGCCAAATCAGGTTCCAGAAAGATGATGTGAGAGATCATGTAGCACAAGAAGTCATAAAGGGGGAGAGGGTGTTAGTCAAAGCTAGCTCTGACCATGCCAAATGGATTTCTAATTCCATCAGAGCTACACTGGGCTATCCTCCCCTGTGTGATGATGACAATGTAGCTGAATCTGGTATTCAAAGTGCATATCTTGGAGGAGAGCAACAGGAAGTAGCTCAGGTGATCTATCCACCTCCAGATTTTGATATGGTTCATGCTGAAGTAAGCACAATGTATAGCCCAACTGCTGGAAAGCCAACTGTTATTCTGGAAAAGGTTGTTCAACCTATTAAAGCTGCTATGCAAGAGGCTATGGACAAAGAGGAAGAGACAAGGCTGTCAAAAAAGAAGTTCAGGGAACTTGCTGAGCAAAAACCAGATTTTGAACAGTGGAGCCCTACTTCTAGGAACATCATTCTCACAGCCTGGAAAGCAGCCAAGGACAATGCACATGAGAGGAACAAGTGGTTCTCAGAGGCAGAATGGAGGAAGCATGAGAGTAGGCAGGAAGCCATTGTCCAGCATAGAAGGAAGGCTAAGTTAGGAAAGCTACCTCCTACAGCTGTGGAGCCTAGCAAGTACTTTCCTAAGCCCTATCATTATTTTGAAAGGCAGAAAATCAAGGCTGAAGAACTTAAGAAGAAGGACTCCAAAGGGAAGAAGGTTGCTGATACTGAGCCTGCTGCTGCTGCTGTAAAAGCTAAAATACAAGCTGGGAAAGGCATAGTTATAAAAGAACCAGAGCAGAATTAGATTAAGATTAGACTGAAGAATGTTGTAATTTGTTACATCTAAATATTTTTGTAAATCATTGACAATGTATTGAACACAATGTTTGGACAGTTTTTGTTAAATATATTTCATGATTGATTCAGTAGAATGTGTCTAATTCTTGGTTGTTCTGTAATGCTGAATGAGTATATATGTGTGCTTTATTACATGTTTAAGTATACCCTGTTGATATATATCTGCTTTACATCATTCTCTTATTTTTAATTATGAGTGTTGTATATCATTGACTAAGGGTTATGACTTCTCCAAATAGGGGGAGATTGTTGGGTACATTGGTCAAATGTACCTGATTTGAAGAAGCCTCACCTAACTCAATGATATACATCATAATGTATTTGATGTGTGTTTGAGTTACTTGTGCAGGTTAGGTATTCACTAGACTGAAGCTAAAAGTTTCTAAGTCCATGTGTCGACACCCAGAGGGAAAGTGTCGACACTTGAGAAAGCTTGTGTCGACACCCAGACAAGCAGTGTCGACACTTGGAGTCATTGTGTCGACACCTGGGATGAAGAGTCGACACCAGACAGAAAGTGTCGACACTTGGAGCTGTGTCGACACTCAGTGAAGGAGTATGCAGAAAAACAGTGTCGTCACTTAGCAGAAGTGTCGACACCTAGAAAAGCTGAGTCTACACCAGAAAGTGTCGACACTTGGAGCTGTGTCGACACTCAGCAAAAGTCTGCAGAATCTAAGTACAAGTGTCGACACTCAACACAATGTGTCAACGCTATGCTGAAGAGTCAGTATTTGAAGAAAGTGTCGACACTCAGCACAATGTGTCGACACACAACCAGGAGAGTCAACACTTGAAGAAAGTGTCGACACTCAGCACAATGTGTCGACACTTAGTTGAAGACTCTACACTTGAAGAAAGTGTCGACACAAGGAGCTGTGTCGACACTTAGCAAAGAACAGAAAAGTTACAAAATATTCTAAGTACAAGTGTCGACACTAAAGGAATGTGTCGACACTCAGCTGAAGAAACAAAAGTGAAGACTTGTGTCGACACCAAGAAGCAGTGTCGACACTTGACAGTTTCAACACATGAAGATGTGTCGACACAAAGAACATGTGTCGACACTTAGAAGAATACAGTTAAAGAATGAAGAACAAGACTTGTGTCGACACTCAATTTCAGTGTCGACACATGCAGAAGAATCTGTGTCGAGACATACAAGGAATTGTGTCGACACCTTGTAGACTTGTGTCGACACTTACACAACATGTGTCGACACTTAGTCTATAAGTGTCGACACTTGAGAACAGAAAGTCTCGACACTATCTGACAGTTAGAGAATTTCAAGAAGTGACTGGTTGACATGACAGCTACCGATCCAGCCGGTCTACTGCAACTGTCAGAGAAATCAGAAGTCTGTTATGAACCGGACCAGCCGGTTACCATGAAGGAAGCCTATAAATAGGCATCCATAGTTTACAGAAACAGTTGTTGTGATTGAGAAACAAGAGTTACAGCTTGAGAGAATACTTAAAGTAGTTGATCAGATTAAATCAAGAAGTGATACACAGAGGATCAACACAAGAAGATCTGTCAGTCCAACTGCAGATCTAAGAAGTTGGAGAGAGAGAGCTCCAATCAAGAATTCAGTCTTTGGAACTAAGGCTGAGAAGAAGGATTCAGAAACAACTGGATCTCAAGAAGCAGAGGTCAAGGAACAACTGCAGAAGATTCAGACTAATTCAGTTCTAACTCAAGAAGCTTTGAAGGAAGCTAAGTCAGTTTGGATCTAACTGAGTTCTTCCAAGAACTCTTCAAGAAACTCTCAACTCCTCTCTTATTTTCTGAGTTGTAGAGTTAGCTATTGTATTTCTATTTTAACTTGTAGGATCCATTGGATCTGAGAGAATTGTAAGCCTATATTATAAAGGCTGAGGGTAGGGCTTGATTGCCTGAGTGTAGGAGTTGAAGAACTCTGAGTGTAGGCCTTAATTGGCTGAGTGTAGGCCTGGGTGGCTGAGTGTAGGCCTTTGTGGCTGAGTGTAAGGCTTTGGGCCTGAGGTGTAGGAACCTAGTTGGGTTCTGAGATAGTGGAGAAGTTTGGCCGAATCTAGTACACTGCTAGATAGGCGAAGGGGGAAAGTGGATGTACCCAAAGATTGGGGAACCACTATAAATTAGTGTGTCTGCTGTGGTGTGTTGAGCTGTGCTGTGGATTAACTGTTTGATTTCTGTAATTGCTGTTAGTTGTAGTAATCTGTGAAATAACTGTTGTGCTGCCAACAAAGTTTTAAAAAGGTTTAGGTCACCTATTCACCCCCCCCCCCTCTAGGTGTTTAGGTACCATATCTTTCATCTGAGTTTGACGATAATCGTCGAACTGAGTTCGACGATTTCCTGTGGCCTGCGTTCGACGAAAAATCGTCGAACTGAGTTCGACGAGTTCCGGTGACCTGCGTTCGACGAAAAATCGTCGAACGGAGTTCGAGGATTTCCCGTGACCTGTGTTCGACAAAAGAAAATCGTCGAACGGAGTTTGACGATTTCCCGTGACCTGTGTTCGACGAAAATCATCGAACGGAGTTCGACGAATTCCCGTGGTCTGTGTTCGAAAAAAGAAAGTCGTCGAACGGAGTTCGACGATTTTCTCGTGACCTGTGTTCGACGAAAATCGTCGAACGGGGTTCGACGATTTCCTGTGGCTGGAGATCGACGATTTCCAATAAGCTGAGATCGACGTTTATTTCTTTTGCCTTAACCTAATTTTTCGTGCAATTTCTTTCCTTCCCGAGTGATTACTTCCTAGGTGGGGATGTCTTGTCGGCCATTCGTTTCTTCTTTTTTTAAGGCCGAATCGTGGGTTATGGCAGGTAGTGGTATTTTGACGCTGTTGGAACACCCTATTACTAATTTGGGTCAGGATCACTATGTCTCTAGGAACCTTTGCTTGACCTTCTGTATAGCTTAATAGGTCAATTAGAATTGAGTCTAAGGGTTAGAAGTCTAGGTTTGGAAGCTGCCCTGAAGACCAAGATTTTGTGTTTGGAGACTAAGTCATATCGTCGAGCTCAGCACGACGATTCGTCGAACTCCGATCGACGATCGTCTAGCTCAACTTCGACAGATCGTCGATCTCCATTCGACGATCGCTGAGCTCAACTTCATTATATCGTCGAACTCCATTCGACGATCGGTGAGCTCAGGTCGATGATTTTGACTCTGCTTTGGATCTTTATCTCTGAGCTCAATCCGACGATCTTTGAGCTCAGATCGACGATATTTTGCTGCTGCATATTTCCAGATCGCTGAGCTCAGCTCGACGATAGCAGAGCTCAGTTCGACGATTTCAGATAACTTCTAGGATGTTTCTAATTCAAATTCAAATCAGTTAAGGAGTTATTCTGCAATTAATTCAGAGATTTCCTAGCCGTTTTCATTCAATTCTGGACCAAGTTTCAAGGGATTTTTCAAGGAATATTTCTGTGGAATTTCCTCCAGAAGAGATTTGGCAATTAAGGATGCAATTAATGCAGGCTAACGGGTATTCTTGACAGAGAATTTTATTCTATTCTGTACCAGAGAATAAAAGGCAGAATTTTTGAATCACTCAGAGACACAGATCACAGAGACACATTCAAAAATATTCTGTCTAAACGAATTCTGAAGAACACTCATCCAAGGAGATCAAGCTTTCAAAAATCTTCAGATCTCTTTAGTTTTCCAAGTGTTCAAGGCCAACATATTTTCAAGACTCCAGACATTCAACATTTCAGCTATTGCTGAAATCATCCATTGCTGGAGTTCAATCTTTGAAGGCCTATCACCCTCAGCAAAGCTTTTCTTCCTGAAGATCTCAAGGATTCAGGGGGAGCTTTGACATCAATAATCCACATAGTCTTCTCAGTTGTTTGAGAAAGAGAAGACTTCCATCACTCTCTCACCCCCTCTATAAAGGGTTTATCAAACTCCCTTCAAAAGTTTGAGCTTGGTTTTTGAGCACCTTGTCAAAAGCTCATTGGTGGCAAGACACCTGATCAAAAAATCTGCTTTGGTTTTTGAGCACCTTATCAAAAGCTCATTGGTGCCCAGGACACCTGATCAACTCATCCTGCAGTGGATTCCTACCTAGGGTGGTAGAAGAGTGGATGTACCCAAGTTTAGGGGAACCACTATATTTCCTTGTGTCTTCTGGTTTTGCTTGTTTTCATTTTTGTTTCTGGCCTTGATTTTTCTGTGCTTAGCTTTTGTTTAACTTAATGCTGAGATTAGATTTATTATTACTTCCCTGCTCACTCTTATTACAACAGTTGTTGTAAAAAGTTTCAAAGCACCATATACTATATTCACCCCCCTCTAGAGTATATCAGATCTAGCTGCACTTTCAATTGGTATCAGAGCCAGGTTGGTTAAACATACCATACCTGATTGGTTGTACAGGCTAACACCTGAACCCAAAGATCCCAAACTAGATCTGCCTTTCTTTGGTATTTTATTATTAGATTTTGTTTTCACAAATCATGGCCCAAAACAAAGATTATGCTAGCACCAGACCTCTAGTGTGCAATTTATCCAAGTTTGCACTCTGGAAAGCAAGGATCAGACTTTACATGAATTCTATTGATGAAGATATCTTTAATTCTGTTTTGATAGTGTGTCCAAGACCCCCAGAGAACACAAGTACAAATGATGTTCCACCTCCATCAGGAACAGATGCTGATATCAAGAGATGGAAAGTAGCTGATGCTAAGGATATGAACATCCTAGCCCAGATAATGTCTGATGACATATTTCAAAAGGTAGCTGAATGTAATTCAGCCAAGGAAATTTGGGACAAGCTCTCAGAAATAGTCTCAGGCTCAGCTGATGAGAGAAAGGATAGAAGATCCCACCTCATCTCTCAATATGAGAATTTCAAGAAGGGAGAGACTGAGTCAGTGGGAGATATGTACAACAGACTAAGTCTAATTGTCAGTGAACTCAGGACATTAGACAAAGAGATCTCTCTAACTGAACTTAATGATAAGATCCTAATGTGCTTCCCCGGCACTTGGGATTCAAGAATCTGGCCAATTAAGGATGCCAGAAGTCTAAATGAGATCACCACTGAAGCTCTATTGGGTAAGCTCAAATCTTATAAGCTACTCATCAAAAATAGAGAGGAAGAACAGAAGGCTGCCTCACCAGCCACAAGAAAAGAGAAGACCATAGCATTCAAGGCAACTGAAGATCTGCCTGAAGATAAAGTCACATGCAATGATGAACTACTCAGTCTGCTGGCCAAAAGATTCTACAAGATGGCCAGAAAGGACTTCAGAAGAAGATCACACAAGGAGCAGGATAAGCCAAGGTATGACAAGTCCATTAGTAATAATAAAGACATTATTTGCTTTGGTTGCAGGAAACCAGGGCACATAGTTCCTGACTGTCCAGAGAACAAGAACAAGGACAGAAGGGATAGGAAAGAAAGAAGAAAGGAGAAAGACTCCAAAAGGAATGGCAATGGCAAACCTTCTTCAAGCAAAAACAAGTATACAAGAAAAGGGTTTGTTGCTGAATCCTGGAGTGAGACAGAAGAAGAGTCAGAAGCCTCATCCAGCTCCAGTAATGATGAGGATGATGCAGAAGAAAAGGAGTTCTGCATGATGGCAATCAATGCCTCACAGCACAATTCAGAGGAAGAGGAGTCAGAGTCAGACTCAGAGACTCAACCTGAAGAAGATCAGGTAATTGGTTCTTTTGATTTTAGTTCAGAGGATTTTAAATCTGAATTTAAAGCACTGTGTTTAGACCTGCTAAAGTCTGAGAAAGAAATTATCTCTCTCAGAAATCAATTATCTGAACACAATACTTTAAAGTCAGAAAACCTCAAACTCTCTCAGGAGTTGGAGAGCTGTAGGGAACAGATAGCTACACTGAAAAGTGAGCTCTCTGAGGCCAAGAAGCTTGAAGAATCCCTTAATGGGAGAAGCATCAAGCTGATGGACATCACAAGCACAGTGAACTCCAGATTCAACAGTACACTGGGCTTGGGTGCTTCATCCAGCAAACCCATAGTTCTAACAACTCCAATCAAATTCATTTCTGACAAGGGAAAGGGAGTTGTAGAGGTTGCTAGGAAAAATTCTGATCTGCCTCAGAAAACTAAGTCTCAGCTGAAATCGTCGAACAGAGATCGACGATCGCCGAACGCCGCTCGACGATCTCAGGCAAAATCGTCGAATGCAGATCGACGATCTCAGCCAAAGTCGTCGAACGCAGGTCGACGATCTCAAATACCTGACCTCATCCATAGTCGACCGTCGAACGGAGCTCGACGATCTGACCCAGGATCGTCGAACGCAGCTCCAAGATCGTCGAACAGAGGTCAGAGCTCTGGAAAATTTTTCAAAGGAAAATCAAAATTGAATCCTAAGGGTCCTTCATCCCAAATCTTTAACCCTTATACTGAATGGATTATACCTCCAAGGAGATATCATCCTGAAGGATATAAGAGTCAACCTGGGATGTCTTTCATTTCAGAATTTAAAGGTTATCAACCTAGGCCTAAGGTAAACTGGATCAAAAATAAATGAATTGTCTTATGTGCAGGTGAAGACCTATCCAACATCTAATCAGCAATGGTATTTGGATAGTGTGTGCTCTAAGAACATGACAGGGAACAAGGACAACCTCACATCCTTCAGAGCCAAGATTGGACCCAAAGTTATCTTTGGTGATTCAAACTTTGGACAAACTAAAGGATATAGTGTAGTCCAGATTGGATCAGTAACTTTCAAGAAGGTAGCTTATGTGGAAGGACTGAAGCACAACCTAATTAGCATCAGTCAGCTGTGTGATGAAGGCTACCAGGTGACCTTCAGCAAAGCCTTATGCAAAATCAAGTCAGAGGACAACACAACTGTGTTGACAGGTAAAAGGAAAGGTAACATCTATCTAGTAGATTTTCTTTCAACTGATGTGGATATCTGCTTGTTTAATTTTGTCTGTAGACCCAATGTTTTATGGCATAAGAGATTAGGACACCTAAACCTTAGAACTATTGCTAGGCTATCCAAAGACAACCTTGTTAGAGGACTACCTTCTGGCCCCTACAAGAAGGAAGGACTTTGCAGGGCTTGTCAATTAGGCAAGCAAACTAAAAACAGCTTTAAGTCACTTAATAAGAGTGATTCACCTAGGATATTGTATCTGTTACACATGGATCTCTTTGGACCCATCACAGTACAAAGCCTAGGAGGGAAATCCTACACTTTAGTAGTTGTAGATGACTTCTCTAGATTCACTTGGGTGTTCTTTCTAAGGAAGAAGTCCAATAACTTTAAGTGTCTGATAGAGTTTCTCAAATGTATATAGATTGAGTTCAATACTCACATTGCCCTGATTAGAAGTGATCATGGGACAGAGTTTGATTCTCTTCTTATGCAAGAGTTCTGTCAGAGTGAAGGGATCAGGCATACTTTCTCAGCTCCTAGAACTCCTCAACAAAATGGGGTAGCTGAAAGGAAAAATAGAACCCTTATTGAATCTGCCACCACATTGTTGTCAGATGCTCACCTACCTCTATCCTTTTGGGCAGAGGCAGTGAACACCTCCAACTATGTGTTGAACAGAAGTCTGATACATAAACTAAAGGGAAAGACTCCCTATGAATTACTCAAAGGGAAGAAACCTAAAGTTGACTATTTCAGAGTCTTTGGTTGTATTTGCTACATTCACAATAATGACAAGAAATATTTAGCAAAATTTCAAGCCAAAGCTGATGAAGGAGTGTTTCTGGGATACTCCATGATCAGCAAGGCCTATAGGCTCTATAATAAATCATCTTTGAAAATTGAGGAATCTGTTCACATTTCATTTGATTAAACTAACATGTCTTTCAAGGAGAAGATTTCTTCTACCATAGAACCTTTGCAGGAACATTCTCTAGTTGAAGGCTTGAACAAGTTACAGGTTACTCAAGAGTATGAAAGCAGTGAAGATGAAGGAAATGCTCAACACCTGAAGAACAACTTGAAGATCCAGTTGTTGTACCACAAGAGGAAACAACAACACAGGTTGGTGAACAATCAACACCCCCTGTTGATTTAGTAACATCAAGAGACCATCCAATTTCCCAAATAATTGGAGAAATCTCAGCTAGTGTGCAAACCAGAAATCAGGTCAACCAAAACCTGTTGCACACCTGCTTCCTATCTCAAATTGAACCTCAGTCCATTCAAGATGCAGAGCAAGATCCACACTGGATCATTGCAATGCAAGAGGAGTTGCATCAATTTGAGAGGAACAAAGTATGGGAAATAGTGCCAAAGCCTAAGGATCACTCCATTGTTGGAACAAAATGGGTATTCAGAAACAAACTGGATGATCAAGCAGTAATTATAAGGAACAAGGCAAGGCTAGTTGCTCAGGGATACTCTCAAGAAGAAGGAATCGACTACGACCAAACTTTTGCACCTGTTGCAAGATTAGAAGCCATCAGAATATTTCTAGCTTATGCAGCTCATAAAGGCTTCAGAGTATATCAGATGGATGTCAAAAGTGCTTTTTTGAATGGAGACATCAAAGAGGAAGTTTATGTCAGACAACCTCCAGGTTTTATCTCTCCAACTTATCCTGACTATGTTTTTAGACTGAACAAAGCATTATATGGTCTCAAGCAAGCTCCTAGAGCATGGTATGAGACCCTAGCATGCTTTCTCTTGGAAAATGGTTTTATAAGGGGTAGAGTAGACCAAACTCTTTTCATTAGAACCCATAAGTCTCATATCCTACTAGTACAAATTTATGTAGACGATATTATTTTTGGTTCTACTGACTCCAAATTGTGCAGAAGGTTTTCCAACCTAATGCATTCTAAATTTGAGATGAGTAGCATGGGTGAGCTATCCTTCTTCCTAGGATTGCAAGTCAAGCAACATGCTGAAGGCATCTTTATTTCTCAAACAAATATGCAAATGAACTGGTTAAGAAATTTGGTATGTCTGAAGCATCTTGTATGAAAACACCCATGCCTACTAATGCTGTATTGGATGCTGATGAACATGGGAAACCTATTGATCAGACAAACATATAGAGCAATGATTGGCTCTTTACTGTATCTTACAGCTAGTAGACCAGATATAATGTTTGCTACATGTATATGTGCTAGGTTCCAAGTAAGCCCTAGAGAGTCACACCTAACTTTAGTAAAGAGGATTCTCAGGTATGTTAAAAGTTGTCCAAATCTAGGTCTTTGGTATCCAAAGGATTCAGCATTTGACTTAACTGGATTCTCAGATGCTGATTATGCTGGATGCAGAATTGACAGGAAAGACACCAGTGGAACTTGTCAGTTCCTTGGTGACAGACTTGTCTCTTGGTTTTGTAAGAAACAAACATCTGTGTCAACTTCAACTGCTGAAGCTGAATATATGGCTGCAGGTAGTTGTTGTTCACAAATCTTGTGGATTCAAAACCAACTCCTAGACTATGGCTACAACTTAGAGAAGTCTAAAATCTTTTGTGATAACACAAGTGCTATTTCCATAGCTCAAAATCCAGTCCTCCATAGTAGGACAAAACACATAGAGATTAGGCATCATTTCTTAAGAGATAATGTTGAAAAGAATAAAATTGAACTACAATATATCCCAACTGATTTACAAAGGGGAGATATTTTCACCAAGCCATTGGATGAAAAGAAACACACCTTCTTCCTAAATTAGTTAGGAATGTTAGATGGAGGAAGTCTTAAATAATACCCAAGATTTTGAAAGCTTAAAAATTGACCAAGACTAGGCAAACATTCTGATTTTTCTTAGTGTCTAGAATTTTTCTGATCTCTGAACTGCGCTCGACGATTTGCCCCAAGATCGTCGAACAGAGATCGACGATTTCCTAAATCGTCGAACTGAGTTCAGCGTTTCTCAGATAGTATGAACTATCTCTTCCGGTCAACGATCGTCGAACGGCGCTCGACGATTATGTTCTCTGAACGATCGTCGAACAGAGCTCGATGCTCTCCAATATCGTCGAACGGAGATCGACAATGTTGAAGACTCTTCAGATTCCTTTAGAAGCCTCGATCGTCGAACTGAGTTCAATGATCTTTCCAATTCTGCGTCGAACCCTAATATAAAACTCTTTTTTCGCCGTCGTTCTCTTTTGCGCTTTCGATTTCTCTGCAAGATTTTTCTTTCCCTCCAAACAGTTCTACACTTGGTCGTTTTGTTGTTTGAGTTTTTGCAGGTACCAATGGCTGTGTCAGTTGCTGTTCTTGCTGCAATGAAGTTTGATGCTGGGTTTGATATTGATATAGAATCCTTCAGCACGACTGACCAGATTTTTCAAGATATACTGGTTTGTTCAAGGACCAGAATCTGACAGTAATAATGACCACCAGGATCAAGCTGTCTTATGATGAAATAAAGGAGTGGGTTTATATTGCCCATAATCAAGATAACAACACCATTGTTGGGTCTATAGCTGGAACTCAGGTACCCTTGACCCCAACCATTCTATCAGAAGTTTTTGGACTGAGAAATGGAGAAGATTCTGCCGAGTTATCTGGAAATGAATTTTCTGAACTGCTTGCCAGAATGGGTCATCCAGAGGGAAACCCTAGCAAGCTCTTCAAAAGGAACCTGTCTGTAGAATATAGGTTCATTGCAGATGTGGTTGGGAAAGTGCTACTGGCAAAGCACTCTGCCCATAATACAATATCAAGATATCAGCTCTGACTCATGGGATCTCTTGTGGACAAGAAGAATCTGAATTGGGGAGAGGTTTTCTTTGACCTCATCAAAAAGAAAATCAACAAAAGTTTTGTTAACTTTGGAAGAATTCTTGGAGTATTTCTGCTGCACAGGTGCCCTGCCTTGCTAGTCTCCTCTGGAATTCATATAAATGCCTCCAAGAGACTGTCTTGTGCCCTCTTTGGAAAGTGGGACAGACAAATAAGCAAGCCTAGCAGGCCCTCCTCCAGTGCCCCTTCAGGCACAAGGACTCCAGGAGTCACTCCTCCACAGGTCTCTGCCCTTGCAGATGACTGGCTGGCTGCTGTTGCTGCCTCTCCTCCTCCTCCAATTCCATCCCTTCCCCTACCATCCACCATTCCAGCTCCATCCACCATCATCATATCCAGCCCATCTCCAACATCAACACCTTCTCCAGAACCCAATCTACCTCCACCAGCAGAACAATTCCACCAATTATTCTCCTACCCCCCACCTGATGTCACCTCATCACCCTCTCATCCATCCTTCACCGTACTTGATGATTCCTTTATGGATGATTCCACATCATCTCCTCCTGAGTTACCTTCCTCCTCCACTTCATTTCAAGCCCTTCTACACCAAATCATAGACCAACCAACTTTCACCCCATCCATCTCCATTCCCATGTCCTCCATATCCACCTATCCAACACCTCAGCCATCCCTTCCACCCTACTCCAGCTCTCCACTTCCAGAACCTTCAGCTGCTCCTCTACCTTCTACCTCTGCTCTAGCTCTTGAGCAAGTAGACCTCTCAGCCCTTGCTGACAGGCTATATGAGTTGCTTGCCCCAGGCTAACTCTGCTGTTGGAGACCTCCTTGGCTCCACTCCACCTGTCAGTGGCAGCCCTTTCTGCCAGGCTCTCTTCCCTCTTCCCTCAGGCAGCACCTACAGCAGTGTGCCTTGATCCAGACATGTCTGCATCTAGGCAGGGGGAGATGCCATATGAAGTGAATCTTCATGTTTGCGAAATACTTAAAACAACTTCTTTCCAATAAGCAAAAATTATAAAATATTTCGCATATTTCTCTAAATGTTGACTGCTCAGCGGCTCTTAATAATAAATTGCCCCTAAAACGAAATGACCCGGGACGGTTCTCCATCCCGTGCCTTTTTGGCAATATATTAGTAAAATACGCTCTAGCAGATTTAGGCGCGAGCATTAATTTGATATCGTTCTCGCTCTTTCAAAAATTAGGTTTGGGCACTCCGGCCCCTACTAAAATGCGAATCCAATTAGTGGATCGCTCGGTTAAGTTTCCCATCAGGGTAGTGGAGGACGTACTTGTCTAGGTTGATAAGTTTATCTTTCCGGTAGACTTCGTCATCTTGGACATCGAGGAGGACACCGATGTACCAATTATACTCTGTCTCCCTTTTCTCGCCACCTCCCGCGCATTAATTGATGTCAGTAACGGTTGTCTCCTCCTTCGGGTAGGAGATGACGAAGTTACTTTCTCTATTAATCCCTCCATAGGAGACTCGTCATCGAGCGATGACATTTGTTATAATTTAGACACATATCTCGGAGATTGTTCTTCCCCTATTTTTGAGTCTACTTTTTTAAACGACGATATTTATGTGCTCGAAAATTTTAAATGCGATGAGGATACCTCTATAGACTTGCCTTTCGAACCAATTGGTAAGAAAGACATAGGAATTAAAACCTCGTTAGAAGAACCGCCCTGCCTTGAACTCAAACCCATACCCGATTCACTCAAATACTCCTTTTTGGGAAAAGATGATACCCTTCCCGTTATCATTTCTTCGCATTTGAGCGAATCGGAGACTTCTGATTTATTGGGAGTTTTGTTTAAACATCGCCACGCAATTGCGTGGCAAATTTCTGATCTCAAATGGATTAACCCATCTTTCTGCACCCATAAGATTTTCGTTCTCGATAATTGCCGCAAAACTATTCAGCCACAGCGACGACTTAACCCAAACATGAAAGACATCGTTAAGGCTGAAATTATTAAATTATTAGATGCGGGGATTATTTATCCCATATCGGATAGTACGTGGGTTACTCCCATTCACGTGGTGCCCAAAAATGGCGGTCTAACCATAGTGGAGAATGAGCACAATGAACTCGTCCCAACTCGTACTGTTACGGGTTGGCGGGTGTGCATCGATTATAGAAAACTAAATGACGCCACCAGTAAGGGTCATTTCCCACTACCATTCTTAGACCAAATTTTAGAGCATTTATCCGGTCATCCGTATTTTTGTTTTCTTGATGGATTATCGGGGTTTTTCCAAATCCCCATTTCCCCCGATGACCAAGAGAAAACAACTTTTACCTGCCCGTTTGGTACCTTCGCATATCGAAGAATGCCATTAGGCCTCTGCAACGCGCCCGCTACATTCCAATGATGTATGCTGGCAATCTTTGGCGAGCTGGTAGGAGACATTATGGAAGTCTTTATGGATTATTTCTCTGTTTTTGGAAGCTCTTTCCCGTCCTGTCTTCGTAATTTAGATCGTGTCCTTCAGCGATGCGAGGACGCGCATCTTGTTTTAAATTGGGAAAAATGTAACTTTATGGTTTGAGAAGGTTTGGTTCTCAGCCATATGATTTAGTTTAAGGGGATGGAGGTCGATAAGGCCAAAGTTGAAATTATCGAAAAACTTCCCCCGCCTTCCAACGTTAAATCTATTAGGAGTTTCTTAGGGCACGCAGGCTTTTATAGGCATTTTATTAAGAAAATTTCAAAAATAACAAAGCCGCTTACTCGACTCTTGGAAAAGGAATCAAATTTTGTCTTTGATAGCGAATGCGAGTCAGCATTTAATTTTATAAAACAAAAACTTATCAATTCACCTATTTTAGTGGCGCCCGATTGGACCCTTCCGTTCGAGATTATGTGCGACGCTAGTGATATTGTCGTAGGAGCCGTTCTTGGCCAACGTATAAACAAATATTTTCATCCTATTTACTACGCTAGCAAGACGGTCACTTCCGCACAAGGAAATTACACGACAACGGAAAAGGAACTTTTAGCCGTCGTTTTTGCTTTCGATAAGTTTCGCTCGTATATTATGCTATCCAAAGTTATCATATTTACCGACCATTCCACCTTAAAATATTTGTTAGCGAAAACGGACGTCAAACCCCGCCTTCTTCGATGGATCCTCCTCTTGCAGGAGTTCGATTTAGAGATCCGGGATAAGAGGGGCGCGAAAAATTTAGCCGCCGATCACCTCTCCCGCTTAGAAAATCCCGGTGCGGAAGCACTCGTCGAATCTGACATAAATGACAGATTCCCCGAGGAATGCCTCCTAGCCATAACTACTAGTTCATCTTCCCTGCCTTGGTTCGCAGATTTTGCGAACTATTTAGTTGTGAGGGTGCTTCCAAAAGACTTTTCGAGCCAGCAAAAGAAGAAATTCTTTTCTGACTTGAAATATTTCTTTTGGGAGGACCCTTTTCTTTTTCGTATCTGCGCGGACCAAGCGGTCTGAAGATGTGTCGCGGGTGTGGAGTGCACACAAATCCTTAGGCACTGCCACGAGGGTTCGGCTGGTGGGCATTATTAAGCTAAACGGACCATGCGGAAGGCGCTGGAGGCGGGCTTCTTTTGGCCCACTCTATTCAAAGACGCTCACATTTTTGTGCGCGCATGCGATAGCTATCAGCGGTCGGGTAACATCTCTCGTCGCGACGAGATGCCCCAAAATTTGTTTTTTGAATGCGAAGTCTTTGATTTATGGAGCATAGATTTCGTTGGCCACCTACCTCTGTCATTCAAAAATAATTATATTTTAGTGGCGGTCGACTACGTATCAAGGTGGGCGGAAGCGCAAGCTCTCCCCACCAATGATGCGCGAGTCGTCGTTATATTTATTAAAAAACTATTTTCTCGCTTCAGCACACCGCACGCTATTGTAAGCAATAGGGGACACATTTCTGCAACACCCAGATGGCTAAGACGTTAGGTAGATAAGGCGTCACGCACAAACTTGACACCCCCTACCACCCACAAACTAGTGGCCAAGTATAGGTAGTAAATCGAGAGATAAAGAGCATATTAGAGAAAACTGTTTCACTTAATAGGAAAGATTGGTCCATCAAACTTGACGATGCGTTGTGGGCTTATCGTACCGCATACAAAACCGCAATTGGTTGTACGCCGTATCGATTAGTCTACGGCAAAACGTGTCTTCTCCCCGTAGAATTAGAACATCGCAAACTTTGGGTTTTAAAACTCTTAAATCTCGACGCTAACTTTACCGCCCAAAATAGAAAACTGCAACTAAACGAGCTCGATGAATTGCGTGTAAACGCTTACGAGAGCAATAAGTTCTATAAGGAGTGTTCTAAGTTTATCACGACCGAAAACTCAAGCCCCAAAAAACTTTTTCTCCGGGCGATCTTGTCCTTCTTTATAACTCACGACTTAGACTTTTCCCCGGGAAACTTAGATCACGCTAGCCCGGCACCATCAAAGTTGAAGAGGTTTCGCCATATGGGACCGTACTCGTCTCCCACCCGGATCAAGGCTCGTTTAAGGTGAACGGTCATCGCTTAAAATTATACATAGCAGGCGATCCTATGGGCGGTAATTTCGAATCCATAACCCTCCTAGATTTATAAACCGCCAAAATAGTCAAGCTACACGACTATAAAAAAAGCGCTCCTAGGAGGCACCCCATGTTTATCTTTGTCGCTATTTCTTTACTTTTTCTTTGCTATTTTCTTCATAATGCAGGTTTCCTAAACTGTGCCTTCCCAACCTCTTTTCAAGGAAGCTTCTACCCCCCCCCCCCCCCCCCTCTTTATTTTCTTTGTACATATTGCCTTTCCTATTTGTTCTGCATACTTACGTTACAACATTGGGGACAATGTTGGACTTAAGTATGGGGGTGTTTTCTCGCTTTATTTTTCGCACTTCTATTTTCTGCACTGTATTTCTATTTTCTGCACTTCAAAAATAAAACAAATATATGAAAAAATATATAACAATAAAACAAAACAAAAAATTTGAAAATGAAAATCCAAAAAACTTAAGGTCTTGATTTTTTTTCCTTTCTTTTTAAAACAAAAATTCCAAAAAAATTATAAAACAAAAATTCCAAAAAACTTATAAAACAAAAATTCCAAAAAACTTATAATCTTTTCTCCCCTCACTTATCATGACTTACTTGGCATGATAAAATTTTTTACCCTTAAAAGATCGTATGTCAATGGGAATAAGATTTCGTTCCGTAAACATAGACACCCATAATTTAAAAAGATTATATGTTACGGAGTAAGAGGATAAAATTCATTGCACCCACACATATGCATTGGGTTAATTTTATTATTATGAAGAAAAAAATATGATATTAGTGAAATAAGATTTCATTTTCCTAATAGTCCAAAAATAAAAATATGGAGGTTCGAGAAAAAACTACCTCACCTCAAAATCCAAACCCTCTTCATAAACCAAGATCAACCGCCCTTAGCCAATTTCACAATTCTAGAATTTATTCAAAAATCTTTTTGAGAGCATAATTTGTAAATTGCATTATTTCCAGTAAAACTCCTATAAGTTAAAGTTCATATAATTCCAAACTATTTTTGTTAATCTAACCATTACAATTATTGCTTTCTATTTGATTACATCAAGAAGTCTTTTGGCCAAAACTTTTACGCTATTTAAATCATCTACACGATTTTAGGACTTAACTCTTACACCCTGTATATTTATTTAGATCTCTCTTATAATTAATTAAGCGGTAGCTAAACTTAGAATTTTTTCTATTCCTTATAAGTTCACCTCAAACTTTTGCTCTGGAATAGCAAAAGGCTAAGTATGGGGGTATTTGATGAGTTGTAAATATACCTATTTTCATGTTAATTATTTAAGTAGTTTTCGTTTTCTTTTTTGTTTTAGGTTCAATTTCTTTAATAAAATGCTCCTTTTATTGTATATATTTTACTAACTTAGTTTATTTTATTTTTCAGAAATTTTCAGAATTTTGCCAGAAAAATTATGTGTCACGCCCGTGTACTGTTGGTCACGCCCGTGACAAGGACGTGACACGTCAATTTCCCGTGAAATAAGTGAATTTGAAGAAAAATCATGTGACACACCAGGACACACGCCCGTGTCCAAGGACACACCCCGTGTTATTGGCCCGTGCCAGCCAGCTCGACGTTTTGCGCTTGACGTTCATCGAGCCGACAGGGACACGCCCGTGTTCAATAATTCGGCATGCCCGTGTCATTCCGGTCGACGATCACGGCTCCAGCTCGACGAAATTACTCTCGACGATCGTCGACTCAACCCGACACGCCCGTGTCAAGATACGACCCGGGCGTGTACTCCTCCACCTGGCCCGACAAACCGCCGCCGGCAAATTTCGATGAAAACGAAGCCCAGTTCAACCTCCCCGTCACCCCCGTGTACTTTGGGGCACGCCCGTGACTAGGGGCGTGACTGCCATGTGGACCTCCCGAAGTCAACAACGTCGTCAAATCACTGAATACTGATGATAAATAAAGCCGACATGCCCAGCGTCACGCCCATGACCGGGGGCGTGACCGCCCGTTTTCAGCCGTAATGTCAAATCACCGTAGACCACTGAAATCTGCTGATAAATAGTGCTGACCCCCCCCCCCCCCCCGACACGCCCGTGTCGGCGAGCGTGTACTTGGAAATTTTTGCCTATAAAAGGGCAGCTGCTGTATGAGTTAAGGGTTCCAATTTTTGAACGATTTTGTTGACAAGGGCTGTCGTTTGGAGCTTGCTTAGTGCTATGTAAGGACTTTATTTCCCCCCCCCCCCCCGTATTAAGTTTGTTTGTTTAGGCACTTGTAATCAACTTATTTTGTAATAAAAATCGTTAGTTTTTCCTCCTTACATGCTCTGAATTATGTCTGATGGCCTCCTTTTCATCAATATTATGTGCTTTTGTTTTCATTTTCATATTGCGTGTGTGCGTGTATGAGTTAAAAATGCAAAATTTATACTTTAAAATGAAAAACTACTTGCTTTATTTTCATTTTTATCAAACTTTCTAGCCGTTATTATAGCTGTTTTCCTTATCATATTCTTTAAAATTGATTAGACTTAGGATCTTTAAGCTTCCAAATACATTTTTATGAACTTGTAAAATGATAAAAAAGTGGTTTTCATTCCTCTTAACTAAAGGTCTTATTTTTCTATTTAATTAAAAACTTAAGATTTACCCCGGGTTAACGACGCGTAGAACCACATATCGATGTGTGAGATATATTTCTGTTATTCATACGCTAGCTAGCCGAGAGGCCGTGAGTATGGATTGATCACCGCTGGGTAAAGAGAGTTCTGCACTAACCCTCGAGAGAGGAGGCGCGCTAACTCTACCGGATTGGGTTCCCCACCCAATAGCGGGGTTCTTAGCGTACTGTGGGCATTAAGAGGAATACTTCGTCGGACGAGAGCCCGGTCGAATAGTCTTAATGTCTAGGTGAGCGATATTCCTAGAGATAGGTGAGCTCATACTTTTAGAACCTCCACGGCCAAGTTTTCGCTTAAATTAAATTGAAACTATAGATCTCTAGTTATTTAAATCTATTTTTAATCCTAACGTAATTCAATACCGAGTGTATCTCTTCATCGTCTTTAATATTAATCTATTTTTGTCCTATTTTAGTTAAAATCAACAACGTACCATTCCGGTAAAATAATAGTGCTTTCGGAGCAGTAGGGATAATTAACCCGTTCCCGAGAAATTTACGATCTGGATATTCCCCCGAATATTCTGTATTACTTGCGATAGGTGCACTTACCTACCTAAGCAAGCCCGCGGCGATCGACTCATCGAACCAACCACCCACATAAGAGTCTGTTTGCGGGCTATATCAAGTTTTTGGCACCATTGCCGGGGATAATCTTTGCATTGTTATTTCGAATCCGAAGTCTATTACTTTTACCTGTAGGGGACTATTATTTTACCGATTATAACTTATCAGGTTATTATTTATATATATATATATATATAAACAGAAAATAAAAACATTAAAAAGGAGCCGATGACGAAATAGCACAGCGGTACAAAATCAAATTTGAATTAAAATGACTTTTAATAAATAGAGATCCTAAATTTCAAATTAATTAAGGCGGAGACTTGGTCGTGGAGATTCCACAAAAAATGAGCTCACCTATCTCTAGGACTATCGCTCACCTGAATATTAAGACTATTTGACCAGGCTCTCATCCGACGAAGGATTCCTCTTAATGCCCGCATTATGCTAAGAACCCCGCTATTGGGTGGGGAACCCAATCCGGTAGAATTCCACGCCTCCTCTCTCGAGGGTTAGTGCAAAACTCCCTTTACCCCGGGGTGAACGGTCCATACGCACGGCCTCTCGGCTAGCTAGCGTATGCACTACAGAAATAGAGCCTACACATTGATATGTGGTTCTATGCGTCGTAAACCCGGGGCAAACCTTAAGTAATTTAATTAACGAGAAAAAGAGAACCTTTAATTATTTAAAGCAATTTTATCTGTCTCAATACTCTTCGATACAGAGGGCTAAGAGTGCTTAGCCACTCATTGAAATGGGGATGGCTTGCGAAAGGAAATGCAGAATTGAAAGTGCGAGTCCTACTCAAATGATTAGGCGGGAAACGAAAGCAATAAAAGAAAGCAGTAAATAAAAGCAGTAAAGAAAGCAACAAAAGTGCGAGTCCTACTCAAACGAGTATGCTAGAAATTAAAGCTGTAAAATTGCAAGTCCTACTCAAACGAGTAGGCGGGAAATGAAAGCAATAAAATGACGAGTCCTACTCAAAAGAGTAGGCGGGAAATCAAAGCAAAAAAATGACGAGTCCTACTCAAACGAGTAGGCAGGAAATAAAAGCAAAAAAAAATGACGAGTCCTACTCAAAGGAGTAGGCAGTAAATGAAAGAAAAAAAATGACGAGTCCTACTCAAACGAGTAGGCGGGAAATGAAATCAAAAAAATGACGAGTCCTACTCAAACGAGTAGGTGAGATATGACAAGTCCTACTCAAACGAGTAGGCGAGAAATTAAAGCAAGTTCTACTCAAACGAGTATGAGGAAATAGATGAACACACTCACACACTCTACATAAATAAAATGCACACACTCTACAGAAATAAAACACACACACTCTACAGAAATAAAAACACACACACTCTACTTGAATAAAACCTAACTCATACACTCACGCACACATACAAAAAGGAAAAAAACAAAGTAACCGAAAAATTAAAATGATAACATTTTTACACGTAGATTTTGCTAAAATGCGTAAAAAGAGAAAATAAAAATTAAACGAGCAAAACAGTTTTCAAAAAAAGCAAAATAAAAGTGCACGAAAAATAAAAACAATGACTTATTCGTTCTTATAACTTTATAGAAATGCTAAAAAAGTGAAAATAAAGTTGAAAAGAACAAAAAGGTTTACGAAATAAAAACAAAACTAAGTAAAGAAAAAGATAAAAACAACTTTTAAAACACCATTATAAATTTATAAGTATGAAATAAAAATTAATAAAATAAAATAAAAGCTATAAGAATCTAAGGGGCATGAGAAGAAAAAGCTATTATAACAACTTATGAGAGATCCTAAAACTTAACTAAGCGAAATAATAACTTGAAAACTAAAAAACGATACAAAAGATCAATTAGAGGGGGGTGCTCAAATGCATTCCAAAACTATATAAGGGAAGAAAACTACAAATTTTATTATGTTAGGATAAAACAAAAACTAAAGAGAGGGGGAGAAATTCCTTTTACATGGCTTGGAAAACACCAGAGCAGCACCTAGCCGAAGCAAAATTGTCCAAAAAAAATGAACAGAAGATCTTATAGAAAGTTCCTATTTATAGGCAAAAATTTCGAGTTACACGCCCTAGGTCACGGGCGTGTAGGGGGTGTGTCAGTACTATTACTGAGTTGATGCTGAGCATTAATTTCTGGTTTAACTTTTGGGGTTGTACACGTGGAAGTCATGGGCGTGACACTACTGTCACGGGCGTGACACTACTATCACGGGCATGTAGGGGGGCGTGTCGGGGAGGTTTATAAGGGAAAGGCGTCGTGCCAATTCGTTGTCGTCGTTGTCCTGTCTAGGACACGTGGAAGTCACGGGCGTGACGAATATTGACATGGGCATGTTAGGAAGTATTGAGTGATTGGCTGGCGTTGAGTGGAGATGGCATTGAGTAGTTGGCATCGAGTGGCGATGGTGTTGAGTGGCGGCTGGCGTCGAGTGGTTGGCGTTGAGTGGTTGGGCAGCGTTGAGTTGAGCTCGATGAACCGGATTTGACATGGGCGTGTCGGGCATGTCACGGGCGTGTTCAGAAATCGTCGAACGTAGATCGTCGAGTTGAGACCGATGAACGTCGATGGCTTGACACAGGGTGTGTTAAGAAATCATCGAATGCAGATCGTTGAGTTGAGATCGACGAACATCGAGGGTGTGTCACAGGATGAACACGGGCATGTCGGGCATTTCGACGAACGTCGAACACCGATCGTCGAACTGGCAGCAATATCTTTTGCAATCAAGTAACACACCTAGGTCACGGTCGTGACCGAGAAGTACACGGGCGTGTACTTAGGAATTTTTGACAATTTCCTAAAAAATTTTTGAAAAATAAAATAAAATAAGTTTGAATAATATTTACAAAAAAAAACATTTTATTAAAGAAAATAACTAAAAATAACGAAAATAAACAAAATCTACTTAAATAAACTACGTAAAAATGCATATTGTACAACCTCATATTCACTGAGCCAGAGGAGGAGCAATGGTCAACAGTTGGGTTAGCCGAAGCGTTCCCGCCCTAAGGAAGATCTCGCCCAAAGAAGGCGGAAACAGTTGTGCCTGATCGATGAACGAGGAACCGTAAGCCAAGACCGTCAAGCGCGACCTGCGCAGAAGCGCTCTCGCCCAAGCCAAGCTCCTATCTCAAAGAGTTCTCGCCTACGCTGGGCGAGAACGTTCGCGCCATGCCCTAGGCAGAAGGTCTCGGCACAGCTCTCGCCGAGTGGGGCCCAGGGCCTTAGAAAGAATGTCCTAATTGCCCTCAGGAGAAATTACTTCAGTACCCTCAGAAAAACAGCGGGATTCGGCTATTGGCAGACCAACTAGGGGCTTTTCAGTAAATTCAGGACATCAAAACACTATAAATAGACCCATAAAGGCTCCTTAGAAAGCAAGCGATCATTGTCTCCCAAATTCCAGTGCTTTCTGAGGAGATCCTAGCCCAGCTTTGGCTTTGGAGGGGAAGCTCTCAGAGATCTTCCAGGTGTGAGGTGGGACCTCCCTGCTGAGGCTTCTGGGTCAGTCTTAGGTCCTTAGAATCCAGTCAAGGGGTGAGACTTGAGAGAAGTAGGTTTTGGCTGCACCCCTTTTTCTTCGAACTTCAGTTGGGGTCATATTTGGCTTCAACAGTTCTGGTGCGGTGAGCGTGGAAGGCAGCCGATACAAGAAAGCCTTAAGTTTGGTCCCATGGCTGGAGGTGAAGGTGAAGGGTCAGGTTCTGGAGGATCCCCCACCCGGGGAGAGGAAGCAATGAAGAGGATGCTGGATGAGTTCAGGAGAGAGGTCTTGCAAACAATCAGTTTGTCCTTCTCGGCAAGAGGCGAGTGGGCCACCCCTCAGGTCCCAATTGAAGAGGTCCCGCTCTTAGGCGAGAACGCCCCGGGACAGCGCCAGGGGAAGGAGGTCCCGGTGGAGGCTGGCGAGAGGGACGTGGCGGTGCGGGAGTTATTCCCGGGCCAGAGCCAGCGCCCGGGCAAGGAGGCGCTGACAGAGCCAGGCGAGAAGGAGGCGGCGGTGCGGGAACTCTTCCCAGGTCACGGTCTCGCGGATTGGGCAATCCAGCCGAGGCCGCGAGACGTACCTTCTCGCCAGGCAGGAGGCGAGAGCCCATTTAGCGAGCTCATCATCTCGGCTCCGGTACCGGAGGGGTTCCGGGAGCCCGACATGTCCTACTACTCAGGGAAGGATGACCCGGTGCAGCACGTACAGTGGTTTGAAGACGTTGTGTCAATAAGGCAGATGATAGATGCCTTCAAGTGCCGGCTGTTCGCCATCACGTTGAAAGAGAAGGCTCGGGACTGGTTCCACCAGTTGCCAGCAAGGTCAATCTACTGTTTTGAAGATCTGCGGAGAAGCTTCCTGTTAAGGTTCTCAACTTCAAAGAAGCGGAAGAAGGAAGCGGAGTGTCTGTTTGCGGTGAGGCAAAGGCCGGACGAGACGCTGGGTCACTTTGTCGACCGGTTTCAGGAGGAGATCCTCTTGGTCCAGGAGGTTCCAGGGTACGTACTGATGATGGCCTTCACCCTAGGGCTGAGACCGGGATTTTTTAGCATGGAGTTGAAGAGAGTGCCCCCCCCCCCTCTCCTTTGAGGAGATTATGGAGAGGGCGGCAAAGGAGATTGACTTCGAGAGAGCAAACCCAGCATTCGCCAGGAAGTTGGCCAAGCTAGCGAGGATGACGGGAAGGAACCAGCAACGGAAAGGCAGAAGGAGCTGAGGGAATAGAGGGGGCAAAGGGAAGAAAGGAGAAGGGAGGAGCCCCGAAGGTTTGGGCAGCAGCAGGGTTGGGGGGCCCGGGAGCCGATTAACCGGTTGGGTTGGAGGCCCCAGGAGGGTCGCCCCCAGGGCCCAGGAGAAGGCTATCAGGGGAGAGATAACCTGCGGGAGCCTCGGAGGTTCGATCGACCGGCATGGAGGCAGGAGCCGAGGGGTCGTCCTCCACCACCGCAGGAGGCAATGGAAGTAGGAGAGGGAGAGGAACAGCCAGGGGAGCTCGAGGAGGTAGAAGAGGAAGGGGAGACGGAAGAAGGGGCGGGGAGGCGTTGCTCTTTTGTGACTTCCACCAGGAGGAGGGTCACGCAACGGCCACCTGCCCGGAGTTCTTAGAGTTGAGGGAGGCCAGAGGAGCAGGGAGGCAGGATCCACCGATGAGGATAGTGGAGGTGCAGCAGGGTGAAGTGGAAGACAGATACGAAGACCGGGTGGATGTAGGGACCCGGGGAGGAATCAGGGTGATTCACGGAGGAGTGGGGATTGAGGCAACCCGTAAGGGGAGCCTGCAAACCATGTACCGGAGAGGGGTGGCCTCCACCTCCCAGGTTCCCCCACCAGAAGAAAAGATTACTTTCTCATCAGTGGACATGCCAGACTATGAAGATCCATTCTGCGATGCCCTGGTGATCCAGACGGCGGTGGAAAACTATACGGTCTCGAGGATACTGGTAGATAACGGGAGCTCGGTTAATTTCATCTTCAAGAAGGCTTTTGATGAGATGAGGGTTGAAGGGAAGAGGGTCTTGGCTTCGGATGGACCTCTGTTCGGGTTCTCCGGGGAGAGAAAGGAGGTAGAAGGAGGAGTAGGGTTGCACGTAAGGTTGGGGGGCGTGTCGCAGAACTGCAGGTTCGTGATCGTGGATGCCCCGAGCAGCTATAATGCCATCTTTGGGTGCCCCCTCATCAGCGCCTTTCGCTGCGTCCCCTCCTCGTTCCATCAGTGCCTTAAGTTCAACAATGGGGGGGTGCAGGTCAGAGTAAGAGGAGACCCGAAGGTGGCAAGGCAATGTTACGTTACAACAGTCAACACCGTTTCATGGATGGCGGAGGCAGAAGAGTTGGAGGAAGAGATGGCGGCCCTAGAGGAGGTTGTTGAGGATGAGGAGATGTTCTTAGAGGGGGTAAGAGGGATAGCTAGGGAGGAAGACGGAGGAGAGGAGACTGAGAAGCTACAAGGAGATGTGCAGGCGGTCCCGGGGGATGGGGAGCAGGAGAGCCCGGAAGGGGCGTTAGAAGTAGAAGGGCAAGCGGCGGGAGAAGTCGGGAGAGAGGCCCCGAGGGGCGTAGAAGTCGAGCAGCAGTAGCAGGGGGGGGTAGAAGCGATGGAGATTAAGGAGGAGAGAGAAAGTGGAGAGCTGGAGCTGGAGGAAGAGGCAAGGATCGGTTGGGAGCAGTCGCGGCTGGAGCCGGCCGAAGAAGTGGTGGAGATGGAGGTCTTCACCAGAGCAGGAAAAGTACAAAGGGTGCGGGTCAGCGGGGGGTTGAGTCGCGAGGCCCAGGAGCAGGTGCGAGCTTGCATTCAAAGCAATGTTGACATCTTCGCTTGGAGCGCGGCGGACATGCCAGGCATCGACGCCGACGTAGCCTGCCACCGCCTGAACTTGGACCCCCGCACCCGTCCCATCCGTCAAAAGATGAGAGTCATCGCCACCAAGCTGGAGGAGCCCATTCGCGAGGAGGTCAAGAAGCTCCTGGAGGCGGGCTTCATCTCAGAGATCCAGTATCTAGGCTGGATCTCCAATGTGGTAATGGTGAAGAAAGGATGTGGTAAATGGAGAATGTGTGTTGACTTTTCTTTGTTGAATAAATCATGCCCTAAGGATTGCTACCCCCTGCCTCGGATCGACGCGCTGGTTGATTCAGCCGTCGGTTTTTCTGTCATGAGTTTTTTAGATGCTTTTTCAGGTTATCACCAGATCCGGATGCACCCTCCTGACACCAAGGATGTTTCCTTCATCACGAGGGAAGGATGCTTCAGTTACAAGATGATGCCCTTTGGGTTAAAGAACGCAGGGGCTACCTATCAGCGCATGATGGATCGGGTCTTCTAGAATCAGAGGGGGAGGAACTTAGAGGTCTACGTCGATGACCTAATGATCAAAAGCAAGTGCATAGTTTCGCACCTGCAAGACCTCGAGGAAACATTCGCCACCCTGAGATGGTTTAAAATGAGGCTGAATCCCTTGAAGTGTGTCTTCGGGGCCAGCCGCGGGAAGTTCCTCGGGCATCTTCTGACTCCGGCAGGGGTGGAGCCCAACCCGGACAAGGTCAAGGCCATCCTGGATCTGGAGTCGCCACGCGACACCAAGGAGGTCCAGCGCTTGACAGGCAAGCTGGCTGGGCTAAGCAGGTTCCTCTCCAAGGCAGGAGACAAGTGTTCTTCATTCTTTAAGGTGTTGCGGGGGAATCAAAGGTTCGAATGGACGACCGAGTGCGAAGAGGCCTTCCAAGGGCTGAAAAGACAACTCTCTCAGGCTCCCCTCCTTCACAGCCCAAAGGATGGGGAGGACCTGACCTTGTACCTCGGGGTAGGAGCAGAGGCGGTGAGCTCTGTCCTAGTGAGGGAAGAAGGAAAGAAGCAGCTGCCCATCTACTACGTCAGCCGGATATTGAGGAAAGCAGAACTTCGTTACCCTATCCTGGAAAAGCTCGCTTATGCCTTGGTCATCTCGGCCAGAAAGCTCCGGCCGTACTTTCAAGCGCATTCGATTAGGGTGGTGACCGACCACCCCCTTCGCAAGATCTTCGAAGGAGTGGAGCACTCAGGAAGACTGGCTAAGTGGTCCATTGAGCTAAGCGAGTTCGACATCTCCTTTGTCCCAAGGCTCTCCATCAAGTTACAGGCAGTGGCGGTCTTCCTAGCAGACTATATCGTTGAGGTCGAGGGGGAAGAGCAGCAACCGCGAGAAGCATGGAAGTTGATGGTTGATGGGGCCTCAGGAAGGCACTCCCTGGGGGCAGGGGTGGTGTTGACAAGTCCCCAGGGGGTAACCATAGAGCAAGCAGTCATTTTACATTTCCCCGTGACCAACAATCAAGCGGAGTATGAGGCCGTTATTGTCGGCCTTCGCCTGGCAAAAGAGCTGGAGATTCGGGATGTGGAAGTTTTCACTGATTCAAAGGTAGTGGCATCGCAGATCCGGGGAGAGTTTGAAGCTCGGGAGCCAACCCTCATCAGATACCTCTCCAAGGTAAGGGTGATCATCGGAGGATTCCGGTCTTTCTCGATTCAACATGTTCCAAGGGAAGAAAGTGTAGCCGCCGATCGACTGGCCAAGTTCGGACCTCAGGTAGGAGGGACCTTGATGGAGCTGTTCCGACCGGCTATCGAGGAAGGAGAGTTGATGCTGGTGGATCGGCAACCCTCGTGGGTAGATCCATTTGTGGCCTTCCTAACCACCGGTGAACTGCCTGAGGGGACCAAGGTCGGGAGAAGCTTCAAGCGCAAAGCGGCTCACTACTTGATGATGGAGGGGGGTCTGCATCGTAAGATGTTGTCAGGGCTCCTAGCCAGATGTGTGACCGAAGAAGAAATCCCGAAGATTTTAAGGGAGGTGCACTCGGGCGAGTGCGGCGGTCACTCTGGAGGAAGGACACTGGAGGCCAGGGTGGTCAGACAGGGGTACTTCTGGCCCACCCTAAGGAAGGATGCCATGGAGTTTGCAAGGAGGTGTCAAAAATGTCAGCTCTACGCCCCCCTTCAACTCTTGGCAGCTCAAAGACTCCGGAGTATCACGGCACCATGGCCATTTGCCATCTGGGGAATGGACTTAGTTGGGCCCTTTCCTCCGGCTAGTGGGCAAAGGAGGTTCCTCTTGGTCATGGTCGATTATTTCTCAAAGTGGCTAGAGGTCAAAGCCTTAGCCAAGGTCACCTCGCAGGTCATAAGGAATTTCATCTGGGGGGAAATCATTTGTAGACATGGGTTGCCCCAAGCAATAGTGACCGATAACGGCCAAGTGGAAGCAGCAAACAAAATCATTGTAAACCTACTAAAGAAGAAGGTGGAAAACTTGAAGGGAAATTGGGTGGAGCAGCTCCCATCGGTCCTGTAGGCACTACGAACGACTCCGAACACGGCCACCGGTGAGACCCCCTTCAAGCTCTCTCATGGGTGTGAAGCCGTCCTACCAGTGGAGTTCGAGGTCCGGTCCCCGCGAGTTTTAGTCGCGGGCGAAGGGGACGAGGCTTGGAGGGTGGAGAATGAGGAGGGGCAGCGCCTCTCGTTAGATATGGTGGAGGAACTATGAGACGTGGCGGCTATCAGGCAGGAGGAGATCAAGCGACGGATGACCAAACATTTTGATAAGCATGTCAGGGTCAAGCAGTTTGCTGAAGGAGATCTGGTGCTGAGAAAGGTTGACGCAGCGGGAAGGTCGGCTCCCGTGGGTAAACTCCACCCAAACTGGGAAGGTCCATACATTGTGAAAGAAGTCCTCGGAACGGGGGGATACTACCTCCAGGACGTGGAGGGAAGGGCCCTGAGCCACACTTGGAGTGGTGATGATCTAAAACGCTTCTACCCCTGAGGGGGGAAGGATGTAACCATGTATCTCAAAAATAAACTTGTTATAATATATCGATTGATTCTCCCTTAACTAGTATCGAATTTTTCATAACATAGCATAGTCGTATGTTCGGTGACACCCCGAGCTCAGCTCGGCCCCAGGTAGACCCGCTGCGCAGGCTCTCATCTAGCTGGCAGGTCCGAAGGCTCGCCTGTGGGGGATAGGTTTGGTTGGTTTGAGATCTTCATCGGCACCCCGAGCTCGGATCGGCCCCAGGTAGACCCGCTGCGCAGGCTCTCATCTAGCTGGCAGGTCCGAAGGCTCGTCTGTGGGGGATAGGTTTGGTTGGTTTGAGATCTTCATCGGCACCCCGAGCTCGGCTCGGCCCCAGGTAGACCCGCTGTGCAGGCTCTCATCTAGCTGGCAGGTCCGAAGGCTCGCCTGTGGGGGATAGGTTTGGTTGGTTTGAGATCTTCATCGGCACCCCGAGCTCGGCTCGGCCCCAGGTAGACCCGCTGCGCAGGCTCTCATCTAGCTGGCAGGTCCGAAGGCTCGCCTGTGGGGGATAGGTTTGGTTGGTTTGAGATCTTCATCGGCACCCCAAGCTCGGCTCGGCCCCAGGTAGACCCGCTACGCAGGCTCTCATTTAGCTGGCAGGTCTGAAGGCTCGCCTGTGGGGGATAGGTTGGGTTGGTTTGAGATCTTCATCGGCACCCCGAGCTCGGCTCGGCCCCAGGTAGACCCGCTGTGCAGGCTCTCATCTAGCTGGCAGGTCCGAAGGCTCACCTGCGGGGGATAGGTTGGGTTGGTTTGAGATCTTCATCGACACCCCGAGCTCGGCTCGGCCCCAGGTAGACCCGCTGTGCAGGCTCTCATCTAGCTGGCAGGTCTGAAGGCTCGCCTGTGGGGGATAGGTTTGGTTGGGTTGAGATCTTCATCGGCACCCCGAGCTCGGCTCGGCCCCAGGTAGACCCGCTGCGCACGCTCTCATCTAGCTGGCAGGTCCGAAGGCTCGCCTGTGGGGGGTAGGTTTGGTCTGGTTGGCTTGATTTGGACAAGGCAGGAGGCGCGTTGGGAATACCAAATGAAAAATGAAAAAGATGAGATGGATCTCGGCAGGGATAGATCTCAGCAGGGATAGATCTCGGCAGGTATAAATCTCGGCAGGGAAGTCCCCATCAAAGGGATCTCGAGGTAGGGAGGCTTTCGCCAAAAAGGCTCCTCTCAGTGTTCTCAAACAAACAGGCGAGATCGTTATGCGACGGGCCAGAGGGGACTCGCGCAGTCTAAAGGGGATGGTCCCGTCCTAAGGATTCGAGAGTCACACTTCCGGCTGGCCGGTTACCGTGGGTTCTTGCTGATCCATCGCTAAGGATTTCCTAGGAGGGCCAAGGGCCTTGGCAGAAGCACACGCCGAAAACGTTCAACCACGACAATTACATCGAACGCATTCACAACTAACAAGACGAGATGTTCGCAAGAAAAACATTTGCATTAACAATACTATGTACAGGTACAAAATGATAGCGTCTCGCGCTTTACATAGAGGTGAAGAATAGAAGCGAGAAGGGGGCCCTCAAGGAGACAAACTGTACCCCTCAGAGCTCCCGCTTGAGCTCCCGCTGGAGCTTCCGCCGGAGCTCCCCCCGGAGGTCTCGCCACCCGCTGCGGGGGACTTTGAGACATCCGAGGGAGGGGTATCAGGGGCGCCCAGGGGCTTTGGAATGGGCTCGAAGAGCCATGGAACAAGCTGTTGAGCGGTGATGTCTTTTCCCCTCCCGTCCCAGCAGTCAATGTCGCGCAGCGTCTTCAGCGTCAACTTTACGGTGGCTTGCGCGTTCCCCTGGAGCAGCTTGTCGATGTCATAAGCCGAGTAATATTGGCTCTTCAATCTCTCGTCCAACGGAGGGGCTGCACTCGCCTCGAGGCGCGCGATCTGCTCCCGCGGGAGAACATTGTCATATCGGGCCTGTGACAGCTCCTCGCGAAGTGCGGCTTGGGCGGAATCCTGAACGACGGAAGGTTAGCATAAGAGAAGGGTTAGGGAGGCGAGAAGAAGTGATTGTGAAGGGTCTCGCTTACCCCTTCCGCTTGGCGCGAGGATAACATTTGCTGGGCCTCGGCCAGCTCCTTGGCCAGAGAGGCCGCCTGCGCCACCGCATCGTCCCTGGCCTTGAACATGTCTTGAAAGTTGCGGTCTATCGTAATGCTCCGCCGGGCGCACATGTGCGCAAGCTCCAGCCCACGCATCAAAGCGCGAGTGGAGTCGTAGGCCAGCAGCCGGGTCGACATCCTGTCGTAGACGCTAGCGTCCTCCCGGCTGTAGAGGCAATAGCCTAAGGCGAAAGCTTCGCCGGTGACCTCGTCTCGCTCTGCCCATCTTGGCAAGAGGGACGAGATCGAGACCTTGTTAGCGTCAGGGTCCCATTGCAGCAGTGGCTTGTTCTCCGCATCCAGGCACCTCATGCCGAGACCGAAATTGCGATGGCCCCGCGGCACCTCTTTAGATGGGTGGTGGCCAGAGGTCCCGGCGGCGGCACCCACGTCTTCTGTGGCACCAGGGGCCGGAGGCATCTCGGCAGGGGTCTCATGGCCACCCCTGGTGGCCGCAATCTGGCTTACGGCCTGCAAGACCTCCTCAAAGGAGCGGCCTGTAGGGAGGGGTTGGGTGGGCGGCACCACAACAGCCTTGCCCTTCTCGGTATCCGTTGTCTTGGGTCCGTTGATTGGTTGAGGCGCGGAGGCACCGTGCTTTCGCTTCACGACACCGCTTGAAGAGGGAGGGCCCGGCTCTTTTCGGCAGGCTTGCGCGGCGGCTTTCGCAAGAGCCAGCGGGTCCCTAGGAGGTTGACTCCCTCTGGCGCGAGCCTCGTCGAAAGGCTGGCGAAGGGGGATCTCGCGCTCTCCTGCGAAAACAATAGCGATAAGTTCCAACCTTGGAAAAAGCAAGAAAAAGGCAAATAAAGGCGAGATCCTACCTTCTCCCGGAAGTACAGGGGAAAGAGAATCGACGTCTCGCCGGAGGAAGAGGATGTCGAAATCCTTGGTTCCGAAGAACTCAAGGAGGGCGCTCTCGCGGGAGCCCAAGGACGGAGGCTTATAGGCGGCATCCTCGTATTGGATGGGGGCAAGGGGTACGTTCCCGAAGTCGCCGGAAACGTAGATGAACCTCTCGCCCCAGTGATGGTGCTTGTTGGCGAGACCGATCTTCTTCAGCAGTTGCCCGGAGAAGAACACCACGCCTCCTTTCGCGCGGAAAGTAAATAACTTGCGGAAGATCGGCAAGCTAAACTCAATCCTCTCCGACCGCAGATAACATATGAAGGCCATGAGAGTCGCCACGGAGTTAGGGTTCAGCTGTGCGGGAACCACCCCGTAGTACCGGAGGGCCTGCCGCATCTCAGGCCACAGCGGGAGGCGGAAGCCCACCTCGAAGTGTTCAATAGGGATGGCGAGCTCCCCCTCCCCTGCGGTGTTTACTTTGTCGTGATTGCCCGGGTTCCGCGCGGTGAAGCCGGCGGGAACGTGTTGGGTCTTGATCAGGTTGAACTCATCCAGGGTGAGAGTGCAGGAAGGGAAAAGATGCTTTTGGAAAGCTTCCGCGCAATTGGATCGTCCTTCACCTCCACCCGGCATCGCGATAAAGTTTGAAGGCGAGATATACGAGGAGAAGGCGAGAGCGAGAACGGTGCGAGAACGGAAGTAGAAGGCGGATACGGGCGAGAGCTTTGGAAAGACCGCGAGAGCAACAGGAGAGGAGAGAGACTGGAATCGGAGAAATGAATGTGGTAGGTGAGCCTCTTATTTATAGAAAATCGTGGTAATGATGGCTGTTTTCAGAAAGGCGGCAGGGGTACAGCCGGCGCGTCCAAGGTCAGCGGCGCTTCGTTTTTCCCGCCCGAATCTGACAGTGACCGATTGACTAAGTGACTAGCGCAAACGTTGCGAAATGTCATGCGGCCGGCAAGGTAGGCGGAAGCGAGGTGGCTCTCGCCACCCAAGGACCCGGGAAAATAACTCATACGCATATAAAAATATTAAAAACCGAGCTATTGCTCTCGCGGAGCGAGAACGCGATAAAATAATAAGCGAATAAAGTACAGAAACATTAGTTACAACTCTGAGCGAGTAAATAAGGGTACATTTGAGAATGGAAGGCCTGGGGAGGAGGAGGGGAGGTCTCGTGCTTCAGTATGGCTCCCAGCGCCATTTCCCTTGCTCCCACCGCCATTTGCCTCGGTCCCGCAGCTTGGTCCGGGGGGGCGCCTGCGGGTTGAAGTAGGACGACAGAACGCTGCATCCCAGGTCAACCCGACGAGACAGATCCCGGATTCGCTCGATGCACCTCTCAGGTGAGGATCTGGCGGTAGCTCCCCCCGGCCGGTCCATCTCGCCTATAAGGTAATCTCGCTCAAGGGACTCTAGCCACTTCTCCACTGACTGGCGAAACTCTCTTGCCGCAAGGTCGCGGACCCGTTCTCGCCGGATGAGCTTCGACAGAATGGCGACGACCTTCTTCCCCCATCTTTTCGCGCTCCCGGCACCGGTCAGGATCTCCTCCATCTCGTCAGACGAGGGGAAGGGAGAGCTCTCGCCATCTTCTCCCTCTCTTTCTTCCTCTTCTTCTTCTTCTTCTTCTTCCTCTACCTCAGCGCCAGGCCGCGAGCCCATGTCCCCTGTCAAAAGAATCCCCATTTTAGCGGGAGCTAAAGGATAGCTGCGATAAAATTTTCGTGTACCTTCAGAGTGACGAGGCCCCCCGGTCGACGGCAGGCGAGAAGGCCCAGCCCCCCCCCCCCCCACCCCCTCCCCCCCCCCCCCCCGCAGCTCCAAAGAGGAGGTGGATTGGCTTTTCTTTTCCGGGGGGGTAAACTTTACGAATAGTGATCCCGGCTTGGTCAGGAGCGGGGGAGCGAGCCTCCTCTCCTGCGGGAGGGCTAGCATCTAGCAAAGGCGCGGAGAACTCGGCGGCATTTCCTCCCGTCGGTAGGGAGGAATCAACCGCACGGGCGGACTGATTCGCAGCTCTCGCCCCGCTCCCCCGGGTGGCGAGGTCTGGTGGTGCGGAAACCGACGCTGCGAGAAATCAGGTCAGCATTTAAAGATACCAGTCAAAGGCGAGAGGGGAACCTTTACCAGTGGTGTTCGGGTCTGGTGGAGGGGGCGCCTCGGGAACCTGTGATTGATCATCGTGATGGCTAGAGGGTGGGTCCAAAGGTTCTCGCGGGGACGCAGCAGCGTCAGGAACCGTCTCTTGTGAGAGGTATCACGTTAAACAATTGAACAGCTGGTTTTTTGGTAATTGGTATATCAAGCTTACCTTCCGCGGCGAGGGGCCGTCCGCGTGACTAGGGGTCGGGGTGGGCGGGCTCCTGTTCTCGCGGGATAGGTCCCGCTGAACCACCTTCGCCTTCTTCTTCTTCTTCTTAGGCAGAGAAGGCTCAGCAACCGACGATTGTCTCGCTAGCCATGGGGCGACCAGGGCGCTGTTAGCCCTAGCTCGCGCCTGTGCCGCGTTAATGCGGTCCTGCAGATCATGCGGAAGCGGTTTGTCGGCACGCTTGGAAGGCATAGCGAGAGAGGGCGAGAGCTCAGGGGGAGAATGACGACTCGAGGGAAGTGTTATGGCCGTCTATCAGCACACATATTTATAGGCACCGGACGGCCCACCGAAAGATTCCCTGATGTTGACACGTGCTCAGCGAATATTTTGGGTTTGACATGTCTTTTCGAGCGCGGTGCTAGCTCAAAAAGAGCGGGGATTGTGTACAACCCCATATTCGCTGAGCCAGAGGAGGAGCAATGGTCAACAGTTGGGTTAGCCGAAGCGTTCCCGCCCTAAGGAAGATCTCGCCCAAAGAAGGCGGAAACGGTTGCGCCTGATCGATGAACGAGGAACCGTAAGCCAAGACCGTCAAGCACGACCTGCGCGGAAGCGCTCTCGCCCAAGCCAAGCTCCTATCTCAAAGAGTTCTCGCCTACGCTGGGCGAGAACGTTCGCGCCATGCCCTGGGCAGAAGGTCTCGGCACAGC
Organism: Platanthera guangdongensis; assembly: GCA_039583875.1. Classification (NCBI taxonomy): domain Eukaryota; kingdom Viridiplantae; phylum Streptophyta; class Magnoliopsida; order Asparagales; family Orchidaceae; genus Platanthera; species Platanthera guangdongensis. The sequence continues at coordinate 54,071,781 of CM077153.1, read as the reverse complement.
TCTCGCCGAGTGGGGCCCAGGGCCTTAGGAAGAATGTCCTAATTGCCCTCAGGAGAAATTACTTCATTACCCTCAGAAAAACAGCGGGATTCGGCTATTGGCAGACCAACTAGGGGCTTTTCAGTAAATTCAGGACATCAAAACGCTATAAATATACCCATAAAGGCTCCTTAGAAAGCAAGCGATCATTGTCTCCCAAATTCCAGTGCTTTCTGAGGAGCTCCTAGCCCAGCTTTGGCTTTGGAGGGGAAGCTCTCCGAGTTCTTCTGGGTGTGAGGTGGGACCTCCCTGCTGAGGCTTCTGGGTCAGTCTTAGGTCCTTAGAATCCAGTCAAGGGGTGAGACTTGAGAGAAGTAGGTTTTGGCTGCACCCCTTTTTTTTCGAACTTCAGTTGGGGTCATATTTGGCTTCAACACATATATTTACAACTTATCACTCAAGTATGCCTATAGGCGAAGATGTGGCAGGGAAACCTGTTGAGGAGTCTTTGTATAGAGGGATAATTGGCTCCCTTCTATACCTGACTGCTAGTAGGCATGACATAATGTATGTTGCATGTGTCTGTGCTAGGTATCAGGCCTGCCCTAAAGAATCTCATTACTCTGTTGCTAAGAGAATCTTGAGGTATCTTAAGGGCACACCAGATCTTGGCCTATGGTAACCTAGAAGTAGGGATTTTGATTTAACAGGATTTTTAGATGTTGATTTTGCAGGCTGCAAAGAAGATAGGAAAAATACTATTAGAACCTGTCAGTTCTTAGGAAGAAGGCTTGTTTATGGGAGCAGCAAGAATCAAACTACTGTGGTTATATCCACTACCGAGTCAGAGTACATATCAGCAGGTAGCTGCTGTGCTCAGTTGCTGTGGATCCAACATCAGCTCCAGGATTATAACCTTCAGGTAAGTAGAACTCCTCTATACTGTGATTCTACAAGTGCTATTTCTATTACTAGGAATATTATCTCATATAGCAGGACTAAGCACAAAAAAATTAGATATTATTTTATTAGGGAGCATGTCGAGAAGGAAGACATTAGTCTTGAGTTTGTCCCCACAGACAAGCAAGTGGCTGATATCTTCACTAAGCCATTAAATGAAGCAAAGTTCAACACCCTCCAATTTGAGTTGGGTATGTTGAACATAGCCTAGCTTCAGGCACTCCCTTTTGCATTTTTTTGGTGGTGCAGGTATTATCATTATTGCTTGAAGACTGCCTAGTGGTATCAGTTCACTAATGTTTCTATTGAGGGGGTGTAAGTTACTCAGTAAGGGTCAACCCCTATTTGCCTATTCTGCAGAAGTCAAAAAGGGGGAGAGAAGAGAGAAGTTCTTAGTAAGGGGGGAGATAATAAGTGGGAAAGATGGCAAGGGGAAGAGAAGGACATATCCAGTAGATGATCACTATCATGCAGCAAACCCAAGGGGAAAAAGAGTTGTTCTCATAAAAGGGAGAAAGTGATCAAGGCACTCATGTAAGAACAAACACCTTGCAGCAAAATAGGGGGACTAGGTGATGCTCACCATACAGGCAGGAAATGAGGTACACTTCCTTATAGCATGTTAGAATTCAATATTTATTTTGATGTATGGGCTGTGCGTGTCATTGACCAAGGGAAGAAAATAATTTGGATAAGGGTTTTGGCTTCTTCAAATAGGGGGAGATTGTTGGGTTCATTGTTCCCAATGTCCCTGATTTGTGAGAAGTCAAACAGGTCAATGTCACACACATCAACTGTATTTGATGTGCATTTGAGAACTTGAGTGCAGATTAGTCCATATCACATTGATTAGACAAGTGGACACAACAATTGGTTGCTGGACATAGCAAAAATCTTCTAAGTCCACAAGTATTGAGTGGAGCAAGATCACTCAATGCCAGAGATAAGGATTCAATTTTGTCTAGCTATAAATTTGCCTAAGTACATAGGCGTTGAGTGAGGACAGCGCACTCAACGCTACATAACAAATAGCATTGAGTCTATCTCAGCCTAACTGATAAATAACCAAAAATATGGCTAAGTACAAAAGCATTGAGTGTAGTCTACTCACTGAACACCATACAACAAAAAAGCTGTGAGTCAGGCTGAGTCAGTCAAAGCCTAGAGAAATAGGCTGAAAATGTTGCTAAGTCCACAAGCATTGAGTGTAGTCTACTCACTCAATGCCATACAGAAAAAAGTTGAGACAGGCTGAGTTAGTCAAAGCCTAGAGAAGTAGGCTGAAAATGTGGCTGAGTCCACAGGCGTTGAGTGTAGCTTACTCGCTCAACGCCGGATAACAGAGAAATTCTGTTAAGTAGTTTGGCGTTGAGTGGAGCTTACTTTCTTAACGCCAAGGCTCATAAATATTTGTTAAGTCAAATAACGTTGAGTGAGGCGATCTAACTCAACGCTCTCAACGCCTAAGATGCTGCAGAGGCAGAAAATTGGCTAACACAAAAAGCGTTGAGTGATGAAGACACACTCAACGCTCTCAACGCTAAAGAAGCAGGAAGATTTTGCTAAGGCATAAAACATTGAGTGAGGCGAGCTCACTCAATGCTCTCAATGCCTTGACGCGGAAATATTTAGTAAGGAAAATAGCATTGTGAAAGGTGAGCTCACTCAACACTCTCAACGCCTTGGCTCAAAACATTTGGCTAAGTCAAAATGCTTTGATAGCTTTTACTCTCGTCGAGCTGAGCTCTGCGTTCATCGAACTGAGCTCTAAGTTTGTCGAATTGAGCTTTCACTTTTCATCGAGTTGAGCTCTATGTTCGTTGAACAGAGGTCTATTTTCGTCAAACTGAGCTATCACTTTTTGTCGAGATGAGCTCTGCGTTCGTCGAACTAATCTCTAAGTTCGTCGAACTGAGTTTTCATTTTTCGTCGAGCTGAACTCTGAGTTCATTGAACTGAGTTCTGCTTTTGTCGAAGTCTTTTGGCGCTGAGTGATGGTCATTCACTCAACGCCTTTGCTTCTAATGCTTGAATTTTGTCTAAGTCCGCAGATGCTGAGTCATGCTGACGTCAGCAACGTCAAAAAGTCAACCAAAATTCAAATATTGCGAAAATGCTGTCAGAGACACTGGTGGCCAGCTGTCATCATTCTTTGCACTTTCCAAGAAGTATTTTCATCTTTAAGTGCTAGGTCCCACACACAACAAAGAGCCGTTGAATCAAAAGTATATGGAAAGCATGTGCTGAATGGCTAAATCTCAGCCATCAATCCTAGTGGTGGGCCTACTACTCGATTGGCCATCAGAGAATAAAAAGAAGCAAATCGGCCAGAGCAAACAATTGAATCCTTGTCTAGGTTTTCTGTAAATGAAAGTGCGGTCGAACTTCAATATTTTTCTTCGTCTTTCTTGTCGAGCTAGAAGAAGTTATTCTGCACAGTTAATTTAACATCTCCATCCGTTACATGACATATAATTGAAGGTCTGACCGGGGCCCTACACTATATACCACAAACAGACGACGGAGTCACATGTTAATATCAAAGACTACAACATGTATCCTAACTCAGAGCATTCTAGCGAAAGCATTAGAGGTTATACTTGAACTCATTAACCATGAATGTCCACTATATATAAACAACACATTTATATATCTCCAAGGAATATATACAATATACACCAAATGTTTGGTCTTAAGGCCTTACAGTTATCATTTACAAGTGTGGATAACATACATCGGCACGCAGGCCGGCCACACATGAAAATAAGTAAAACTTGTATTTGTTTGTCCTTCGAGGGCCAGTATAGCAGCAACAGCAGCAGCAAGGGCTTCAGCCCAATATTTTTCGCTCATCTCTCTAGTACTTGCATGGGGACAAACCACCGCAACGATGGCAAACAAAGCAACGATCAGCATTCCGCTGACCAATTTATAATGACCCTACCACTTACCTGGGGCAGTAGTATTCCTTCCCTGTAGGCGTAGCATTTCACAAGCAGATATATCACAAGATGTGTGCTTACGCACCATCAATACATCACAAACGTCGACCACACGGGCCGACGCTCCGTGCACTCAGGGCATATTATCGGTGTACCGAAAAACCAGGGTCCCACCGCCGTTCTCAGGTCGCAAATCCAATGACCAAACTTGAGCATTCATGCTCCACGGCCCACGGCCAGAGACTTTAGTCTTAATGGCTAATAGCCCAAGACTCTCATGATGTGATCCTAACGAAGCCGTTCACTTAGGCACTCAAGTTAGATATCCATCAAGCAGAGCCAGTTCAGCCCTTACCCATTGCTCAAATCGCCAGTTCAATGTCTAGACTGACGCAGGTCGGCATCCCCTTATCCGTTCGGCTCATTGGCCTTTAAGAGAGCATAGCTCACAATATTCACACTGCCCCCGAAGGACTGGCTTCACAATCATAGGTTAGCTAGGAGTTATTGCCAGTGACAACCATGATCACCTGGCGTTAGCGACAGAACTCTCTTTCTGTACCCAGCCAAAGCATACATCAAATGCCCGACCCACCGACTCCACACAACACTCATTTATACATAGAGTCTTCTCCGATGCACAAAATAAAACATCACCAATCCAGACCAACTTGTCCAGATGGGCTTCACACAGTATGCTTATTCCGTACTACACATTTTCAGATCTATATGCAGGACTTCTTGGGGATTTCAAGAATCAACCAAATGAAAATCCCTCATCATTCCACCTTTTGGTGGGGGAAATCCATGCGTATGTTAAATAAGAACTTCACATGTCCAAAGAAGAAGATTGTTACCCTTGAAGTTCTCTTCGCAGCCATGACGAAGCTTTTCTACACAGATGGAACAAAGAACGCCACTCTCCTCTTCTCGATCCTCGGATCTGGCCTCCGACCACAAGATCTCCTTCAATGAGCTCACAAAGCTCAGCACTTTCTTAAATTCTTCTTCCTTTTTACTCAAGGAAAATCAAGAAAGGAAGAGAGAGAGAGAGAGAGAGAGATAAAGAGCATGAAACCTCCTTCATATTCTTCTCTGGTTAATTGGATTCGGGAGTAATCCCAACCACATAATCTTCTCATTCAAAATAAAGGCGAGGATTTGAGTTGACTGGTCAACTTTGGCACTATCACCTGGCGATATCTACTGTTGCCACTCAGCGATATAGACTTAACCGCTTTGACCTAGGTCAACCACCACTTATTGGTCGTTTAACAGCCAAGCCGACACGTGTCTCATGCCATGCGGCATTATTGCCCGACGGTATCCACTGTCGCCCGCGATATCAAATCACTCAATGCTTTCAGGCGCTTGGTGTGTCAAGAGTGTCAAGTGCTTCAAGTGACGTCTCAACGCTCACCGCTATCGCCATATGGTGATACCCACTTTCGCCACTCGGGGATATCCACATTTTCTGCCAAATCATCGAACGGGACTGATTTTGTCGACCGAACTTCATTGATCGGGAGTAAGTTCGTCGAACAGGAAAGATTTCACATAACATGCCATAATCGTCGAGCTCTGCTCGACGATCAACCTTTTCATCGATCTCCGCTCGATGATATTAGTCGAGCCCAGGTCGACGTTTAACCTGCGCTCGCCAAAACCTTTTTGGGGTGTTACAATCCTCTCCTCCTTACAGAAATTTCGTCCAGAAATTTGCATACAGCACCCAGAACATAGTAACAAATATGTTACAACATCCATTTTCTTCAACAGAAAAAAATGTTACAATAATTTTAGACAAACAACTCGGGAAACTCATCACGCATGGTATGCTCCCGCTCTCATGTCAGCTCTTCACGGCCATAGTTGTCCCATCGGACCTTGACCATCTCGATTGTCTTGTTCCGCAACTTCTTAACAGCCCTATCCTCGATCTGAATGGGCATAACCTTCGTCGTTAGCCCAAATTTGCCCGGTATGTGATCATTTGCAATCACCTGATCCGGCCCTTTTACGGCTTTTTGAAGCACTGATATGTGGAACACATCATGTAATTCACTCAATTCTGCTGAAAGAGCTAGCCGATAGGCAGCTTTGCCAACTCACTCCACCACTTCAAACGGAGCAAGATACCTCGGACTTAACTTTTTCAAGCGCCGAATCCTGTACATGCCCTTGAAAGGTTTAATTTTCAAGTATACCCATTTGCCAATCGCAAATTCTATGTTTCGGTGCTTGGTGTTATAGTACTTTGCTTGTCGGTCTTGGACGATTAATAACCTCTCCTGAATAGAGCGTATTGCTAAATTAGCCTCTTCGACTTCCTTACGCTTATATAACTTATATTCGCACGTTTCTGCCCAAGCTAACGGTGTACGACACTTCCTACCATACAAAGCTTCAAAAGGCGTCATATTTAGACTAGCTTGATAGCTATTATTGTAGGTGAACTCTACCATATAGAGATGATCTTCCCATCTCTTCCCGAAATCCAAGGTGCACATTCGGAGCATGTCCTCCATCATTCTATTGGTCCTCTCAGTTTGGCCATCCGTTTGTCGATGAAAGGTCATACTAAGTGTTAACTTTGCCCCAAACAACTATTGGATTAGCCTCCAATCATTAGAAGTGAAGCGCCCATCTCAATCACTTACAATGCTACTGGGAACACCATGCAATCGTACTATTTGCTCAACATAAAGCTTTGCCAAGACTTCCACTGAATTGTCCCTCTTGTTTGGAATGAAGTGAGCCAATTTTGTCAACTGGTCAACGATCACACAAAACGAATCATTACCGTGTTGAGATCTCGCCAAACCGTGCACGAAATCTATCGAAATATCATTAAACTTCCATTCTGGAGTAGGTAGCGACTTTAGGAAACCTCCAGGCTTCTAGCATTCAGCTTTCACTAAGGCACAGGTCTAATATTTAGCCACATAATGTGTTATGTCTTTCTTCAAACCCGGCCACCAGAACAGCTTTTCATATCTTTATACATCTTTGTGCTCCCTTGGTGAATTGAATATTTCATAAAGTGAGCTTCATACATCAATTCCTCTCTTAGTTTACCCATATTCAGGATGCACAAACGACTATCTTTTCACAAAAGGCCGTCATCCCAGGAGAATTGGCCCTTTGACCCATCTACTACATAGTGTTGTGAACTTTCATCAAGTTCTGTTGCTCACCGAACCCTGTCTGTAAGGTCATATTCTACCTCCGTCCAGTTTAAGCACGCATTTGCTGTGGAATCCTTGTCAACACAAGAAATCTCTAACGCTTCCAACTCCTGGATCAGACGCTCATCATGCATTTGCAACCAAGTTTCCCTTGTCAGCATCCTACGACTAAAGGCATCTGCGACGACGTTCTGCTTCCCTGGAATATATCCACCATAAATATCTAGAATAGTCATCTACCACCACAAAAGTGTAGACCTTCCTACCTAGACTATGAACTGGCATAGGACTAAATAGATCCATATGCAAGAGGTATAGACACCTCACTGAATCCTTATTTTCAAGGCTATCAAAGGAGGATTTGGTCTGCTTGCCTTTTTGACAAGCTAAGCATATCCCATCCTTTATACACTTAACTTGAGGACCATTCCTCACTAACTTTAAGTGCAAAAATCACCGCCGCTTACTTTAAGTCGTGGACGGGATAGTTCTGCTCATGCACTTTCAACTGTCGTGAGCCATAAGCAATCTGAAAGAATTGGTTTCAAGATAACTTAAACACCTAGAGGGAGGTGAATAGGTTCAATTCCTTTTCACTCTAAGGCAGAATGTAAATTCAGTTAATCAAATAGAATCAAACAGTTCTACAGCTACCACATCACAGAAATCACAATATCACACACAATCACAGATGGCACACAGATTTATAGTGGTTCCGTAAATGATGGGTACATCCACTTTCCCCCTTCGCCTATCTAGCAGTGTGCTAGATTCGGCCTAACTTCTTCCTTCCTTCTCAGATCTACAGATCTTACAGCTCAGAACCCAGTCAAGGTTCCTACAACTCAGAGTGAGTCCACACTCCTACAACTCAGGCAATTAAGCCCTACCTCCGCCTTCACCCAGGCCTACAACTCAGAGAATTAAATCTCCTACCTCAGGCACACAGCCCTACCTCAGCCTTCCCAAGGCCTACAACTCAGAGATGTAAATCTCCTACCTCAGGCACTCAGCCCTACCTCAGCCTTTATAAATTAGGCTTACAACTCAGATCAATAATGATCTTATAGAAAAATGATAAAAAATAAGTTTTATCTTTCACCCAAGTTGAGAGAAAATGGGTAGAAAGATTTCTTGATCAGTTCTTGAAGAATCTGATTACACATAAATCAACCTGTCTTTGGCTTTCTTTAAAGCTTCTTGAATCTGAACACAGTAAGGTTGAATTTCTTGAAGATGATCTTCAATCAGCTTCCTTCTTAAAATCCAGAAATTAATCTGAATTCTTCTTTGCAGATAAGTTCAGGATCTACTCTTAAGAGACTAGTTGATGATAGTCTCTTTCTTCACTTGAATTGTTGGAGCTCTCTCTCTATAAATTCTTCTGAAGATATTTTGAAATTCTTCACTTAGATCCACTTGAAATCTCTGACTGGATTTTCTTGTGTATGTTGGATCTTCTTTTGTAATTGTGTTTCGTGTGTACTTCTTCTTTTTTTGTTCTAACATCTTTAGTTGATAGATTCTGTCTTTATATAGACTTCATCCAAGGTTACCGGCTGATCTGGTTGCTAACCAACTTCTAACAGATCTGACAGTTGCAGTAGACTTGTTGGTTATGGCAGTTGTCAAGTATTCCAGTCACTTCTTGAAACTTTGTCTCTGTCAGCAAAGTGTCGTGTCTGAACTTCACATGTGTCGATACAAGTAGACTAAGTGTCAACACAATCCTTGGTGGTGTCGACACAACTCTCATGGTGTCGACACTGCTTCTTGACATAGCTTCTGTAAGAATGTGTCGACACAAGTCCTATGTGTCGACACAGTCACTTCTTGTCTTGACACAATTGACTTAGAAGAAATTCTGGTGTGTGTGTCGACACAAGTCTTGTGTGTCGACATAGTTGATGTCGACTGAACTTTCTGTGTGTCGACACAAGTCCTGTGTGTCGACACAGTTGATGTCGACTGAACTTTTTGTGTGCCGACATAAGTCTTGTGTGTTGACACAGCTTTTCCAAGTGTCGACATAATTGACTCCAGGTGTCCACATAGCTTTTCTCAAGTGTCGACACAAGTCTTCACAAGTGTCGACACATCTTCTTCTGGTGTCGACCCATGTACTTAGAAACTTTTTTTGTATATTCTTAACCTGCACATATAAACTCAAAAAAATATCAAATACACCTTGATGAATATCAATGAGCTAAGTTAGGCTTCTCCAAATCTGGTACACATTTTCCAATGTACCCAACAATCTCCCCTTTTTTGGAGAAGTCATAACCCTTAGTCAATGATATACACCATTTATAATAAACACACATTATGATGTATATAAACATTATATGACAGGGTAACATATAAACAAAACATGTATAATATGTCATTACAGAATGATGCAAACATAGTGAGCATGAATCATTGTTTTGTTTAAACTATCAAAAGTTTGTCAACAATTAGTTTACATAGATTTTTGTATAACAACTAAAGATTACATTGGTGTAAAATCTAGTTAATCTATTCTAAGGCTGATCTGGCTCCTTGATGACTATGTCTTTTCCTGGTTTGACCTAAGCCTGCACAGTAGATTCAGCATCATCAGCAGGTTTCTTTCCTTTCAGATCTTTCCTTTTCTGTTCTTCAACCCTTATCTTTTGCCTTTCAAAATAATGAAAATGCTTTGGGAAGTACTTGCTAGGCTCCAGAGCATTAGCAGGTAATTTCCCAGCTTTTTCTTTCCTTCTGTATTGAAGAATGGCTTCCTGCCTGGCTTCATACTTGTTCCATTCTTGCTCAGTCTACCATTTACCCCTTTCATGGGTCTTGTCCTTCACAGCTTTCCAGGCAGTCAATATAATATTCCTGGAAGTAGGACTCCATTGCTCAAAATCAGGCTTCAACTCTGTCTGTTCTCTAAACCTTTTCTTTGAGAGTTGAGCTTCTTGCTCTTTATGCAAAGCTGCTCTGACATTTCTACTTTTTCAATGATAACATTCTTAGTAGCCTCTGGAGGGTTGTACATCTGATGAACCAGGTGTTAAATTTCTTCAAAGTTAGAAGGGGGATATATGATTTGAGTTATTTCCTGCTGTCCCCCTTCAATTCCTACAGCTTGAACTCCTGACTCAGCTGTGTTGTCATCATCACATAGGGGTGGATATCCCAGAGTTGCTCTAACAGCATTTGTTATCCATTTGGCATGCTCTAAGCTATCATTGATTATCAACCTCTCCCCCTTTATGACTTCTCTTTCAATATAATCCCTGAGATCATTCTTTTGGAACCTGATTTGAGTATCCAGATAATTTGTTCCCTCTGTATAATAGGTTTTAAACCTTTGACGCTGAGGAGATATAATCTTCTGAGAGGCTTGAAGTGCAGATTGGAAAGTGGCTAAATCCTCTTGAAGTTTCTTATCAAACTCTGATTTCTCTTTAGCCCTTGCCTCAGTCAGTGCAGTTGCAGTATTCTTTAATTCTGTAACAATCACATTATGTGATTCAGTAAGATTATCATTCATCCTTAGTTGATTTTCTAGGACATAGCCTTGCTTGACCACTATATCATCAATTTGTGTCCTTGCCTCTTTTTGCTGTTTTGCTAGAAAAACTACAACATTACCTCCTTTATGGAAGCAATCTGTCATCTCCTTTTTATTCTAGTTTACCTCAAATCTAATTGATTTTATATCTTGAGCCAAAGAGAATTGTAAATCTTTATGAGTTTCATCCATATATTTCTCCATGGCTATTCTTTGTTCATCTAATTTTACTTGCAAAGATACCAGTAAGGAGCTATAATCATGTGCAGGAACTGGTTGTGGAGCAGTTTGCAATGCCCTTTTATAGCTTTGGCTTCTTCTTCTGAAAACCATCAGCTTTCTCTTCTTTGCTTGAGATTCTGCTGTATCTTCAGAAGCTGAGGTACTTGTTATATCAACTCTTTCCTGAGGACTAGGAGGTAGTTCCTTTTCAGTCCTAGTTTGCTCCCCCTCAATTTCAGCTTGCTCCCCCTCAGTCCTGGCTTTCTCCCCCTTAGTCCTGATATGCTCCCCCTCAGTTCTGGCTTGCTCTATATCAGGGAACAACTCTTCAAGAGTAAACTCTTGTTGAGTTTGGACTGGAGGCACCACTAACTCTGGAGCATCAGTAGCTGTAGATGTATCCTCCATGATAACATCCTGTGCTTGATTGTTGAGTTGAGTGGTCTGGTCAACAGCAATCAAGGACACAGTTAGTGTTTCATCCTCATTAATGAAAATTGTTTGATTAACTTCTTGGATTACCTCAAGAATAGTTTGATTAGCCATTTCACTTTCTAAGTGTGTTGGCTCTTCCTTAAGATGAGGCTCCCCCTGCATCTGATCATCATGTCTAATATCTTGAGCAGGTGATTTCTCAGTATTCTCTGTCCTCTCTTCATCAGCCATGTCTTTTATCAGCACTCTATCCCATCTAGAGAATATCCTTAGATCCATTCTCCTTATGTGATTGATCTTGGATCCAGCAGCCTGTTGCATCACTTCTGGAATTGCTCCAGCCAAGTATAAACTTAATATCCTTCCCAGATTAGGTTTCTTGATGTTTTCTCTAATCTTTTCATATATGATTGCAGACCAATTGGTGTTGATTTTGTAGATGATCCTGGTCATGAGGCAGAACATGTAGGCTGAGACCCTATCATGTCCACTTGGTTTGCATAAGATGACTTTGCCAACTACTTCAGAAAGGAATTTTCCTTGTACATTCATTCCTTTCCTATTCATGAATGATCCAATTTTCATGGTGGGATCTAATCCACACCACTGAAGTGCTTCCCTGGTCTTGGAAGAGGTAACTTTTTCGTCTTCTTGAGTTTTTGGCAGATGAAGAGTTTTTTATATGCTCTTCATGGTGAGTTTGATTTTATTACCCTGGACTAAAGACCTAATTTTTAGTCCAGTTGAATCATAAGTGGCAGCTCCATAGAACTCAAGGATTTCCTTCTTCCATATCTTTGTAGGTTCTGATGTCAAATACTCCAAGCCATTTTCTGCAATTAGAGCTATCACAGCTTTAATCGCTGGTTCAGCATCGTCAAAGGCATTCCGTACCAGTTCATATCCCTCGTTCATGTTTTCGTCAAGTTTCGGCGCCATTGGGAAGGTGAGAAATCTTGAATGGAGAAGAGAGTTTGTCGACACAAGAATCTAGTCTCAAAAATCTGGAGAGCGTGTCGACAGGGTATGTTCTTGACCTATTTATATGTGTCTAAACATTGAAGGTCAAAAGGCGCGTCAAAATTTACTTAGTGTGTCGACACTGGTGAGATGGTGTCGACACAAACTTCTAATGTCTCGACAGAAGTGTTGACTCCTATGTGTCGACACCAATTGATGATGTGTTGACACAAACATACTTATTAATTCAACAGAAATTCTGTGTCGACTCTATTTCTAAGTGTCGACACAACTTCTCTGAAGTGTCGACATAACTCCTTTAAAGTGTCGACACCAATTTTCTAGATGTGTCAACACAACTTCTCTGTGTCAACATAGACCTCTTTTTGTGACGACACAAAATTACTTAGACAAATTTGTCAATCTATTCTATGTTCAGCATACCTAATTCAATTTTAAAATTATTGAATTTATTTTCATCCAATGGCTTAGTGAACATATCAGCAATTTGAAAACTTGAATTGACAAATTCTAAACATATATCCTCTTTTTCTACATGATCCCTAAGAAAATTAAATCTTATTTCTATATGTCTTGTTCTACTATGAGAAATAGGATTATTAGCAATAGAAATAGCACTTGTAGAATCACAGAATAATGGGGTTCTACTTACCTGGATACCATAATCTTTAAGCTGATGTTGTATCCACAACAGCTGTGCACAGCAGCCCCCTGCAGCTACATACTCAGACTCAGCTGTGGAGATTGCCACACTAGTCTGCTTCTTACAGCTCCATGACACCAATCTTCCTCATAGAAATTGACAGGTGCCAGTTGTGCTTTTCCTATCTTCTTTGCATCCTGCAAAGTCTGCATCTGAATATCCAGTCAGTAGAAAATCTCTATTCTTAGGGTACCAAAGGCCTAGATTAGGTGTGCCCTTAAGATATCTCAAAATCATCTTAACAGCAGTATAATGAGATTTTTTGGGTAGGATTGGTACCTAGCACAGACACATGTAGCATACATGATGTCAGGTCTACTAGCAGTCAGATAAAGGAGGGAGCCAACTATCCCTCTATATAAAGACTCATCTACAGGTTTTCCTGCATCATCTTTGCTTAAAAGCATACTTGTCCCCATTGGAGTTCTTATGATAGTGGATGACTTCATACCATACTTCTTAATTAACTCCTGGGTGAACTTAGACTGTGATATGGACAGGCCATCATCAGTCTGTCTTACTTGTAGTCCCAAGAAGAACTTAAGTTCTCCCATGCTGCTCATCTCAAACTTCCCTTGCATAAGTTTAGCAAACTTCCTACAAAGGTTGTTTTCAGTAGAACCAAATATTATGTCATGAACATATATCTGGACTAGGATTATCTTCCATTTGGATTCCCTAAGAAATAGAGTTTTGTCTATTTTTCCGCTTGAGAATTTGTTCTCAATGGGGAAAGTAGACAAGGTTTCATACCAAGCCCTTGGGGCTTGTTTCAAACCATATAGGGCTTTCTTAAGCCTATACACATAATTAGGATAGAGTGGATCAATAAAACCTGATGGTTGTTCTATATAGACTTCCTCCTTTAAGTCTCCATTCAGGAATGTTGACTTAACATCCATTTGGAACACTTTGAAACCCAGATAAGCTGCATAGGCTAGGAATAGCCTTATTGCTTCCAACCTTGCCACAGGGGCAAATGTTTGATCAAAGTCTATGCCCTCTTCCTGCCTGTATCCTTTGGCAACAAGTCTTGCCTTGTTCTTAATTATGATCTCACTCTCATCTAGCTTGTTCATGTAGATCCACTTAGTCCCTATGACATTGTAGTCTTTTGGTTTAGGAACTAACTTCCAGACCTTGCATCTCCTGAATTGATTTAACTCCTCCTGCATAGCATCAATCCAGTGTGGGTCTTGTATAGCTTCTTCAAATCTTTTAGGTTCCTGTTGAGACAAGAAGCTTGAGCATAGTACAGTGTTCAAGCTCCTACTTCTAGTTTGAACCCCTTGTCTAGGATCACCAATAATCTGGTGTACAGGATGATCCTTTAAATATCTAACTGTTGGAGGAAGTCTGTCTACAGTTTGACTTTCTCCATTTTCTTCATTCTGTTGTACTTCATGGTCTTCAGCAACATCTTGTGAGTCTTGTACTCCCTTTGGACAACAATCATCATTTTCCTCTTCCTGCCTTGCAGTTTGATCTTCTTTGATAGTTAGAATGTCCATCTTCTCTTTTATACTTGTAGAGATACAAGAACTACTAGGCAACTCACTGTTAATAAGTCTTGATTCATCAAATATAATATGAACAGACTCTTCTACAACTTGTGTAGTCAAGTTATAGACTCTATATGTCTTACTATTGTTGTTGTACCCAACAAATATCTCATCTTGGGATTTGGCAGCAAACTTTGTCAGGTAAGACTTGTCATTGTCAAGCACATAGCACTTGCAACCAAAGATCCTAAAATAGGATAAGTTTGGTTTTCTACCTTTCAGAACCTCATAGGGTGTCTTTTTGTGGCTCTTAGTGATGGAAGCCCTATTGAGCACATGACATGCAGTGTTTACTGCCTCAGCCCAGAAATATTTTGGGAGAGAAGTGCCACTCAATAGAGTTCTACTAGCCTCAATGAGAGTCCTATTCTTTCTTTCAGCAATTCCATTTTGCTAAGGAGTTCTAGGTGAGGAGAATTCCTGATGAATCTCAAATTCTTCACACAACTTTGTCATATTTTCAGATTGAAATTCAGTTCCATGGTCACTTCTGATTTTGACCACTGAATTGTTCAGTTCATTCTGAATTTGCTTAACAAAGTTGTAGAAAACAGTTGGGGTTTCAGATTTCTGCCTCAAAAAGAAAACCCATGAAAATCTAGAATAGTCATCTACAACCACAAATGTGTAGACTTTCCTACCTAGACTCTGAACTGGCATTGGACCAAATAAATCCATATGCAAGAGGTATAAACACCTCACTGAGTCTTTGGTTTCTAGGCTATGAAAGGAGGATCTGGTTTGCTTGCCTTTTTGACAAGCTGAGCATATTCCATCCTTAATGCACTTAACTTGAGGATCATTCCTCACTAACTCTTTATTAAAGAGTTGACCAATAGTCTTGTAGTTTAGATGAGCTAGCGTCTTGTGCCATTTGATACAATTAGAGGCTTTCTCATCAGCTACCAGACAAATAGGAGAATTTTTATTCTCACTCACAAAGTTTAGGCAATACACATTTTCTTTCCTATAACCAGTCAACATGATCTTCTGATCACTTGACCTTTTAATATGACAACCATTCTTAATGAATGAAATGTCATATCCAAGATCACTCAGTTGACTTAGCCTTATCAAGTTATGTTTCAAACCCTTTACATAAGCCACTTGAGTGATAGTAATTGAGCTATTAGAAACGTTACCAAACCCTTTGATGACTCCTTTTTCAGAACCACCAAAGATTACTTTAGGTCCATTCAATATGGGTGAGTAGTCCTTCATCAATCCTCTTGTTCCAGTTATATGTCTGGAACATCCACTGTCCAAGTACCATTAAGGGGCATGGCCACTTGGACTTATCTGCAACAAATAATTACTTAACCTTAGTACCCCAATTGTTATTGGGTCCTTGGTTCAGGTTAGACTGAAATTTAGCATAATTTGTAGCAGCCCTTCTTTCAGGTAAGCTGGCATTCATCCTAACACTAGTGTTGTGCCAACAGTCAATGGCAAAGTGTCCCACCTTGCCACAACACCAGCACTCATATCTATTATACCTCTTTTTAGGTACAGTTTTAACAGCTTTGCTGTTAGCTATTCTTTGCTTGAGTGTTGGATACCTCTTGTCATTCAAAATATCATGCTTATCATGACCATGTATGATATCATGATCATATCTATTGGTAGTCTGTTGCACTTTTCTGAGGGCAATAGGGGGATTGAAGACAAGTGGCTTAACTGGGGCTTTCCTTTTTCTTTTGAAATTAGCTGCCCTAGTATTTCCCTTAAAACCCAATCCTGTCTTACCCTTTTGAGACACAAAGTCATCAATTAAGGGTAGGACAGATTTTGGCTTAGAGAAACTAGCCACTAGATCTTTTTCCTTCTGAAGTCTGACTTCCAGACTTTTGATTTGATCACTCTTGAATGTGATTGTTCCCATCTGAATAACAGTTACGTTTTTCAGCTTGGCAATCTCATTCATCTTCTGATCCAGCAACTTTTCTGAATCAGATGCAGCCAACTTAAGAGCTGCAATTTCCTTAGCCTGAATTTTAGTCAGGTTTTTGCATCTCTTAAATTCCTGCAGCAAATCACCATATTCATCTATAAGTTGATGAATATCTCCTTCAGATTCAGATCCATCCACATCTCTTGATGCAGATGCTTCTGATTCTGAGCCAGTGTAATAATCAGAGTCTTCAGATAAGCTTTTTACCTTACTTGGACCAAGCTGATCCTGGAAGTGATCTTCATCAGTCAGAGCCATCAGCCCTTTACATTGATGATCTTCAGTTCCATTTATTGAGTACAGTAATTGCAAGAACTCAGTCTCTTCTTCTGTTACAAACAGACCAATATAAGCTTCAGCAACAGATTCAGAATCTGAAGATGATGGATCTGTCCAGCTTTTCTCTTTCTTTGCTACAAGGGATTTCTCCTTCTTGTTCTTATACTGAGACTTCTTCTTATTTGCAGATTCCTTTCTTTTGTCTGCACAATCAGCTACTACATGTCCATGTCTGTTGCAGCAATAGCACGCAATCTTTGTAGTTGTTAATTTGCTAGGTTTTGACCTACTCTTATCCTTTCTAGATGACATTCTTTTCTGATAATATTCATCCTTGGACTGAGATGAGGATGGCTTAGTTCTCCACTGCTTCTTCTTCAAAAATCTCTGAAACTGCCTTGTGAAGACAGCAAAGTCCTCATCAGAATGATTGCTGTCTGAGGTGTGACTATCAGAACTTTCAGAGATCACTTCTGCAGCTTTCTTAGGAGGAGATGGAGACATCCTCCTGTCCTTTCTTGTGGCTTCTACCTTGAAGGTCACTGATTTTTCTTTATGGTGAACTTTAGTACTTTTCTCTTCCTCCTTTCTGGCCATGAGTTTCATTTCATAAGAAAGCAATTGGCCAAATAGTGTTGGAGGAGAGATTTCTGCCAGTCTGGACACTTACCTGATGGCACAGATCTTGGTGGCTCAATCCTTAGTCAAAGATCTAAGGAATTTATCATTCAACTCATATATACTAAATACCCTTCCATATGACATTAGTTCATTCACAATTCTGAAGAACTTCTTGTAACATTCAGTGATGCTGTCTGATTTGCTTTGTCTGAAGCTCTCATATTCCAGATTAAGCATTGACTTTCTATCTTGTCTAACTTCTTCTGATCCCTCCATGTAGACTATCAATGTGTCCCACATCTCCTTGGAGGTTTTACGGTGAATCATATTTTGGAATGTTGAGTCATCTATGGCACTCACTATAATATTCTGAGCTCTCTTATCCATAGTAGCCAAGATAATATCATCCTTAGTCATTTCTGAAAAGTCTTTTGGTGTCCTCTGATTTGCATCAAGAACTGAGACTTTCATTGGAATATAAGGCCCTTCCTTAATAATTATATATATTCTTGGATCAGATGCTTCCATAAACAATCTGACCCTTTCTTTCCATATTCCAAAGATTTCTTTCCTACATATGGGCAACTTCATGGAACCAAGTTTCTTATGATTTTCTCCTGAACCCATTTATCCTTAATTTATTCTGCCTCACAGATCTTACTCAGACTATTAAGTCTATCTTTGAGCAACCTCCCTCTAATATCACTTAAAAGAATTGGTTTCAAGATAACCTAAACACCTAGAGGGGGGTGAATAGGTTCAATTCCTTTTCACTCTAAGCCAGAATGTAAATTTAGTTAATCAAATAGAATCAAACAGTTCTATAGCTACCACATCACAGAAATCACAATATCACACACAATCACAGATGGCACACAGATTTATAGTGGTTCCCCAAATGATGGGTACATCCACTTTCCCCCTTCTCCTATCTCGCAGTGTGCTAGATTCGGCCTAACTTCTTCCTTCCTTCTCAGATCTACAGATCTTACAACTCAGAACCCAGTCAAGGTTCCTCTAACTCAGAGTGAGTCCACACTCCTACAACTCAGGCAATTAAGCCCTACCTCAGCCTTCATCCAGGCCTACAACTCAGAGAATTAAATCTCCTACCTCAGGCACACAGCCCTACCTCAGCCTTCCCAAGGCCTACAACTCAGAGATGTAAATCTCCTACCTCAGGCACTCAGCCCTACCTCAACCTTTATAAATTAGGCTTACAACTTAGATCAATAATGATCTTACAGAAAAATGATAAAAAATAAGTTTTATCTTTCACCCAAGTTGAGAGAAAATGGGTAGAAAGATTTCTTGATCAATTCTTGAAGAATCTGATTACACAGAAATCAACATGTCTTTGGCTTTCTTCAAAGCTTCTTGAATCTGAACACAGTAAGGTTGAATTTCTTGAAGATGATCTTCAATCAGCTTCTTTCTTAAAATCCAGAAATTAATCTGAATTCTTCTTTGCAGATAAGTTCAGGATCTGCTCTTAAGAGACTAGTTGATGATAGTCTCTTTCTTCACTTGAATTGTTGGAGCTCTCTCTCTACAAATTCTTTTGAAGATATTTTTAAATTCTTCACTTAGATCCACTTGAAATCTCTGACTGGATTTTATTATGTATATTGGATCTTCTATTGTAATTGTGTTTCGTGTGTACTGCTTCTTTTTTTGTTCTAACATCTTCAGTTGATAGAATATGTCTTTATATAGACTTCATCCAAGGTTATCGGCTGATCCGGTTGCTAACCAACTTCTGACAGATCTGACAGTTGCAGTAGACTTGTTGGTTATGGCAGCTGTCAAGTCTTCCAGTCACTTCTTGAAACTTTGTCTCTGTCAGCAAAGTGTCGAGTCTGAACTTCACATGTGTCGACACAAGTAGACTAAGTGTCGACACAATCCTTGGTGGTGTCGACACAGCTCTCATGGTGTCGACACTGCTTCTCGACATAGCTTCTATAATAATGTGTCGACACAAGTCCTGTGTGTCGACACATTCACTTCTTGTCTTGACACAATTGACTTAGAAGAAATTCTAGTGTGTGTGTGTCGACACAAGTCCTGTGTGTCGACACAGTTGATGTCGACTGAACTTTCTGTGTGTCGACACAATTCCTGTGTGTCGACACAGTTAATGTCGACTAAACTTTCTGAGTGTCGACACAAGTCCTGTGTGTCGACACAGCTTTTTCAAGTGTCGACACAATTGACTCCAGGTGTCGACACAGCTTTTCTCAAGTGTCGACGCAAGTCTTCACAAGTGTCGACACAACTTCTTCTGGTGTCGACTCATGGACTTAGAAACTTTTTCTGCATATTCTTAACTTGCGCATATAAACTCAAAACAACATCAAATACACCTTGATGAATATCATTGAGCTAAGTTAGGCTTCTCCAAATATGGTACATATTTTCCAATGTACCCAACACAATCACCTTTCCAAACTAAAGAAGAATGCAGCCTAAGCCGTTTCCTGAGGCATCACTATAGATTTCAAAGCCGTCTGAACCATATGGCGATGTTAAAATTGGCTTCATGGTCAAGAGACTCTTCAGTTCTTCAAAAGCTCATGCACACTCTGGTGTCGAAAAGAACTTCTGATCCTTCCTCGTTACTGTGGTAAGAGGCAAGGCTATCCGCGAAAAGTTCTCTTCGAAGCGCTTGTAGTAGCCTGCTAGTCCAAGGAAACTCCTGACTTCGGCCACAGAAGACAACATCGACCACTCACGTATCAAATCTATCTTTGCAGGATCCACCACAATGCCCTCTTCACTAACCACATGGCCAAGAAAGGCCACTGACGATAGCCAGAACTCACACTTTGAGAACTTGGCATAGAGCTTATTTCTCCTCAGGTTGTGCAACACCATCCGTAAGTGGTTCGCATGATCTTCTTCAGACTGAGAGTACACTAGAATGTCATCAATGAAGACAATTACAAACAAATCCAAGTACTCTCTAAACGTTTGGTGTATTAGATTCATGAACAAAGATGGTGCATTTGTTAGCCCAAATGACATTACAATGAACTCGTAATGACCGTAGCATATTCCAAACGCTGTCTTGGGAATGTCGCCTTCCTGAATCCTCAATTGGTAGTAACTAGATTTCACGTCCAGTTTCGAATAGACGGTTTATCCCACTAGCTGATCAAATAAGTCATCAATTCGAGGTATTGGATACTTGTTATTCTCCTTCAGCTTATTCAATTCGCGATAGTCGATGCACAACCGCAGACTACCGTCCTTCTTTTTCACAAAGAGAATAGGTGCGCTCCAAGGTGACATACTTGGGCGTATATAACCATATTCTAACAACTCTTGTAGTTGAACTTTCAGTTTCGCCATTTCCTTTGGCGCTACATGATATGGCGAGCGGGCCACAGTTTTTGCACTTGGCACCAACTCAATAGAGAACTCAATCTCCCGCTGTGGTGGTAACCCCGGAAGCTCCTTCGGAAACACATCAGTGAACTCCGACACAATCAGAACAACACTCACACTTGCTTTTGGCTTAACAGCCGCAATAAGCATAAATAATAACTCTGCTCCCTTCCGAACAGCTTTGACGACTTCAAGAGCAGACATCAACATCCTGCCTGACACTCGCATACTAGTGAATTTAGTCTCTCATTCAATGTTCTGCCCCAGTGTGACTTCCTTTGAGTTGCAATCAATAAAGGCATGCTGCTCCGAGAGCCATTCCATACCGAAGATCACATCAAATTCGGATATCGTCAGCACAGATGCTTCCAATCCGAAATCTCGACTTCCTATCTATACCTCCACAAAGTAAGCCCTATCTACATGCATCATACATCCGTTTGACAATAAAACCTTCACATTATCTGCCATCATACGAATCGGCACTCCGATCTGTGACACGAAGTCCACGGATAGAAACGAATGTGAAGCACCAGTATCAAACAGTGCTTTCGTCGGATAGTCCCGAATCAGGATAAAGCCTAATACAAACACATCATACACAATCTACACGCAAGGTATGAAGTATCAAAAGTAATAATAAAATATCTTAACTCGTACCTGTGATGACGTCACTTTGCTTTATGGCCTCCCATTGGCCAAGATTATATACTCGGGTGTTGGGTACATTGGTTCTAATGTACTTGATTTGGAGAAGCCTCACCCTACTCAATGACATACATCAAAATGTATTTGATGTGTTTTGAGATTAGTTGTGCAGGTAAAGTATTTGTAGGGAAAAGCTGGTAAGATTCTAAGTCCATGTGTCGACACCCAGGAGCAAAGTGTCGACACTTAAGAAGACTTGTGTCGACACCCAGGCAAGCAGTGTCGACACTTGGAGTACTTGTGTCGACACCAGAGATGCAGAGTCGACACCAGACAGAAAGTGTCGACACAAGGAGCTGTGTCGACACTCAATGAAGAAAAGTCCAGTGAAGCTGTGTCGACACTTAGAAGTTGTGTCGACACCCAGTGAAACTGTGTCTACATCAGAAAGTGTCGACACTTGGAGCTGTGTCGACACTCAGCAAAAGTCCGCAAAGTCTAAGTATAAGTGTCGACACCCAGAGGAATGTGTCGACACTCAGCAGAAGACTCAACACTTGAAGAAAGTGTCGACACAATGGAGAATGTGTCGACACATAGCAGAAGACTCAACACTTGAAGAAAGTGTCGACACAAGGAGTTGTGTCGACACTTAGCAAAGATCAGCAAAATTCTAAGTACAAGTGTCGACACCAAGGAGATGTGTCGACACTCAGCCAGAGTCTCAACAGAAGAAGAATGTGTCGACACATGGAGCAGTGTCGACATTCAGCAAGTATCAACACAGAAGACAAGTGTCGACACCAAGAAGATGTGTCGACACTTAACAAGTTCAACACATGAAGATATATCGACACAAAGGAGTTGTGTCGACACTTACAAGAATTCAACAAAATACTAAAGTACAAGGACTTGTGTCGACACTCAATATCAGTGTCGACACATGAAGAAGAAGCTGTGTCGAGAAGTGCATTCTACAACACAAGGAGTTGTGTCGACACCTTGTAGGCTAGTGTCGACACTTAGTCAACTTGTGTCGACACTTAGTCTATAAGTGTCGACACTTAAAGACCGACAGTCTCGACACTTTCAGACAGTTACAGATTTTTCAAGAACTGACTGGATGACTTGACAGCTGCCATTCCAGCCGGTCTACTGCACCTGTCAGAGTTGTCAGAAATCAGTTATGAACCGGAACAGCCGGTTACCATGAAGAAGGCCTATAAATAGGCTTATACTGTCTACAAAAGAAGTTCTTCAAGTAATACAAAGAAGGTCTAGCTATTCATTGAAGAATCTAGTGAAGATCTAAGAAGTTGGAGAGAGAGAGCTCCATCCAAGAAGTCAGCCGTTGGAACCAGGCTGAGAAGAAGGGTTCAGATTTTGTTCTAAATCTTAAGTAGAAGAGATCAGGGATCAACTGCAGAAGAGATCAATCTTATTATGTTCTACATTTAAGAAGCTTTGAAGAAAGCCAAGTCAGTTTGATCTCAGCTGAGTTCTTCCAAGAATTCATCAAGAAACTCACAACTCTTCTATCTTTTCTCTGAGTTGTAGGGGTTACATTTTTGTATTCATATTTTCTTGTAGGATCCTTAGGGATCTGAGTTTGTAAGTCTATAATTATAAAGGCTGAGTGTAGGGCCTGTGTGCCTGAGTGTAGGAGATTTGTATCTCTGAGTATAGGCCTGTTGTGGCCGAGTGTAGACCTTGGTGGCTGAGTGTAGGCTTTGTGAAGAAGCTGAGTGTAGGCTTTGTGAAGAAGCTGAGTTGTAGGGCTTTGGGCCTGAGCTGTAGGAACCTGGTTGAGATTCTGAGTGTAAGATCTGAGGATCTGAGATATTGGAGGAGTTTGGCCGAATCTAGTACACTGCTAGATAGGCGAAGGGGGAAAGTGGATGTACCCAAACCTTGGGGAACCACTATAAAACTATGTGTCTACTGGTTGCTTGTGTAATTCTGTGATTGCTGCTTGTATGCTGTGATAAAGTAACTAGAACTCTGTGATATTATCTGAATTCTGCCTAAAAAGTTAAAAATATTTAAGTCACCTATTCACCCCCCCCCCCTCTAGGTGAGTAGGTACAATATTTTCAAGTGGTATCAGAGGCAGGTTACTCAAAAAAGGACATAACTGTCTGAGTAGATCCTGTTGGCAGATTCAGTCTAAGTACATTACAGAATCAAGAAAATCAAGAACCATGGGTTCCACTGAGAATCATAAGGAATTGGGATCCATGAAGCTACCCATTTGCAGAGAAGAAATATTTGGCATTTGGAAGGAAAGGGTGAGACTATTTATGGAAGCCTCAGACCCTAGGATATATATCACAGTGAAAGAAGGGCCATATGTGCCCATGAAGGTTTCAGTCTTAGATGCAAATTAGAGAACACCTAAGGATTTCTCTGAAATGACAAAGGATGAAGTAACTGCTTCTAAGACCAGAGAAGCATTGACATGGTGTGGTCTAGATTCCAAACTGAAAATTGGATCTGTATTCAATAGGAAGGGGATGAACAGGCAGGGTAAATTTCTATCAGAAATTGTTGGCAAAGTGATCTTAAGTAAGCCTGGAGGGCATGACAGGGTATCTGCCCATATGTTCAATCTCATGACCAGGATAATCTTCAGCCTAAAAACTGATTGGTCTGTAGTAGTCTTTGAAAAATCAAGGAGAGTATGAAGAAGCCCAATTTGGGTAGGATCTTAAGTCTATACTTGGCTGGTAGTATACCAGAAGTTATGAGTCAAGATGCTGGCACTAAGATCAACCATATGAGCAAGATGGACTTGAGGATATTCTCTAGATGGGACAGGGTTTTGTCTAAGGAGATGCCAACCACAGAGAAAATAACTCCTGAGAAAATAACACCCCAAAAGAAGAAGAAGAAAACTGCCCCAGTGGCTCAGGTTTCATCTAGCAGCTCTGGTAGTGAAGAGCAAGTTGTCTTTACTCCAGAAGAGGATGTAGAAGAAAATGCTGGGAAGTCTCCAGCTCAACAAGATTGAAAGTCCACCTAGTGTCAACTATCTTCACCTAGGGGGGAATAGGTGACGTGAAGTGTTTTTGCGGAATGAAAATTGTACCTGCACAAATAAACAAACCAACACGACACAAAAAGTACACAAGCAATTTATAGTGGTTCCCCGATTTGGGTATGTCCACTTTCCCCCTTCGACCTATCTCCCAACAAGGGACGACTCGGTCTCTTCACCAACAGGATTGAAATCCAATCCTTGCACTATCGGAAGGAACCCTTCCACACGTAGGAGTCAACACTCCCACAACACGGGTTGCACCCAACCCTTACAACTCGGAACCAACGTTCCTTTACAACAAAAATGAACTAGAATGTACAAGAAATACAAACTACGTTTGGAGACTAAGGTGTCCCTCTTCGTTGATGACGTGTTCTTGAAGTCCACGAAGAGTCTACAACCCTAGATCTCTCTTGGAGAGAATCTCCCCGGAACCGGCGGCGGCAAGATGGGCGGCGGCTTGGTTCACGGGATTGGCGACGACAACGGTGTGCGGCTGTTGTACTTTGGAGATCCAAACTTCGTAGCAAAGCTAGCTAGGTCTTCCAACAGTCACACTATGATCGATCATCTCAATCGATTCGGATGGAGAAGGTTTTCCCGATCAACAAATCAAGAGACAAAGGATCTCCGGTTAGACACGTGAGACTCTAAGCTTGACTAAGCTTCTATCGCCGGAGGATCTGGAAGAAACCACGATCAAGACCGGCGATCAACTTGCTTAAGCGGCGACGGCGGTGGCGGCGGAGCGGAAGTCCCGATCTAGGTCACGTCGCAGCTCGCCTTTTTCAAATCTTCTTCGCTACTTTACTGTTCAAACATACGCGTGTATTTATACAGTAAAATACTCTTTTATGACCGTTATGGGTCCCACCAGAAGAAACCCTAATTCCGGTTCAAAATAGTGCCAGCGGTAGAATCCGGTCCAGCTGTTTCCAGAAAATTGCCCAAGTCAAAATCAGCGAGAATCGAAGGTGATTCGCGTCGAATCGGCGAGAATCAAAGGTGATTCTCGTCGATTCGGCGAGAATCAAAGATGATTCTCGTCGATGTTGACTTGATTGCACACTCTGATTAAGCCGGGTCGAGTCTGCGAGAATCAGCCAGTGATTCTCGACGATTCGGCGAGAATCACTAGTGATTCTCGTCGATTATTACTTAGCATCAGAGTTGCTCGCTTTGAAGTAGCTGGATCGAGTCGGCGAGAATCAGCCAATGATTCTCGACGATTCGGCGAGAATCAAAGATGATTCTCGCCGAGTCGGCGAGAATCACTTGGTGATTCTCGTCGATTTATACTTAGACGATTTTTCGTCTTTCCACCCTTGAGGTGCTCCTTGACCCATCCTTGCTCCTTGTCTGCTCTTGCCTTGACACAGCCCTGTACTTAAAAATAAGTACACTCCAATAGAGAGAGTACACGTAGGCCAACACACTGATCTGCTCAACGAGGGATTACGTCGTGCAGACCCATGTATATTGACCTACTGCACCCTGACATTGGTGTGCACTTAGCGTGGAATAACTGCAAGCACAACTTGAAAGATTTTATCAAATACATTGTGAATTCATCTTAGTTTGACAGGTGGCTTCCTCAAATCCAGGTAATTGTGGATACAATACCCAACAATCTCCCCCTATTTGACAAAGCCAAAATCCTACTAGCTAAGATGAATACCACCAACCAGATAATATATACAACATAGAGAATATAAAGATGCGGCACAAGAAAATATAGGCACACAGATCAAGGCTTGAGTCAATCATAAATTCATATACATATATATATATATATAAATATAATCAGGATTGTTCATATATCAATAAGACAAGACAAAAGTGTTCAAGAGACAATGATAATCTATGAATTTCTGTCTATGGATTTTTGGCTAGGTCATCCTTATGTTTCTGAGCCAAAAACTTCTTTCTTTGCCTTTCAACATATTCCTTGGGCTTTGGATAGTATCTGGGTGGAGGAGCTTTATCTGCCGCAGTGTTGGTCCTGAAGAAGATGTTTTGTTTAGCTTCATACGTCTTGTGCAGCTCCCACTCATGCTGGCTGTATACATCGTTTCGATTGATTTCTCCTTTTTCTTGTAGCCAGAATGTGTCCAAGATGATACTCTTTGAAACCGGACTCCACTTTTCGTTTCTTACTTCCTCCTCCTTCAGTCTGATTCTCTTTTCAGCTTGTGTTTCCTTAGATGTCCCTTCTTACAATTTCCTCTTGTCCCTGGCTTTTGCTAGGGCTCCTTGGTCAAACATTGCCATCAGTTTTGCCTTGGAGGAGGCCCTAACAGCCCTATGAACATCAGCTTCACTTACAGGAGCTTCTTCAGCATTGGCTCCCTCATCAGCCGCAGTATTAATTTCAGGAGCAGGAGTACCTTCGGGATTTTCAGGGATATTAACGCCTAACGCTTGTTGGAGCATCCACCAGCAACTATCATAAACATATTTGTTTGACTGCTCAAAGTTTGTGATGATGATTTCTTAAAGCTCGGCCATCTTAGCTATATATTCTTTCTCCCCCTTTTTGGCTTCGACTGCAATGGAGTTTGCATAAGAATGCAGTGACTCATCAATGTGCTTTGTAGTCCTGGAGAATTCAGTGACCAAGGCTTGTTGATTGGTGTTAAGAGTTACCATATTGCCATCAAACTTTTGAATGTTGTTTGCTACGACATGAGCATTCTGATTTATGATTGCGAGAGTATCGGTGTTCCTTTTTAATCCGTCCATAAGAAGAGTAACAGCTTGGCCGGCCACTGTATACTTATCTTCAAACTTCTTTTCCATCACGTCCAGTTTGTGATTGATCTCCACCATGTTCTTGAGCATGAGATTCTCCGATTTCTTAATTCTTTTCAACAGTTTATTTTGAGCTTTCTCAAAAGATGCTTTAAGCTCATCCACTATACCCTGAATGACATTCACGGTGTGATTGGCTAGATCATCTTGTAGTGGATGATCCAGAGGCACTCCTTGGCCTTGCTCTTCAGCAGATGCACCTGTAGAGCTGGACACGAGCACAGTCTCTAAGGGGGGAATGCTTGCGGCCTCTGTAGATTTCTCGGACTCCCCCTCCACTGTTGCACCAATGATCTCAGGAACGATCTCAGGAGCGTACTTGTCAGATGGAACTTCAGTGATATCCTGAGTCTCCAAAGCTTCCTGTCCCTCATTGCCTTCTTCCTCACCTTCATCATCCATGAGATCATTCTCATCAGCATCATCTGCCAACCCTTCGTCAGCAGTCTCCTCTACAGCACCTCCGGCTTCTAGATCGTTCAGGTTCAGGGCCTCCTCATTCTCCAGCACAGCTTCACTTTCTTCTTGTATATCCGCCACTGCATCTTTGGCTATCTGGGAGATGTCAGATACGATATTAGCATCAGTGGGTAGAGGCTCCCCCTCATATCCTGCAGTCAAAGCATCAGGAATTTCACTGGGGATAACAAAGGAATCAGCCACAGTTCTGTCCTCGGCTGGAGATACTTCCTGTTATTCTACCACGGCAGCCTGCCCAATGCGCCTCTCCCATCTGTCAAAAACACTCGAGTCCATTTTCTTCAAGTAATGTAGAGAAACACCTTTACTCATGTCGTACTTATCTCCGTTCAACTGATTGAGATACAGACTGATGATTCGGCCAAATTTAGGAGATCTGAGGGTGTCCTTTATCTTCTCAAAAAGCAATGCCCCCCAGTTGAATCCTTTTCTGCAGACAATTGCCACCAGGATCTTGAACATGTCCGCAGAGATGTGGTCATGAGAACCCGGTTTGCATATGAGTACCTTCCCAATGATGTCTGACAGAAGTTTCCCCTCTTCATTCATATCCTTTCGCTTTATCGACCTAGTTCCTCGAGCGAGTCCACAGAATAATAAAGTCCTGGTTTTGTCTTCTTCCTCAAGATAATCCTCGTGCTCCAAACTAGTGAGCTGCAAGTATTGGGTTAGCTTGTTTGCAGACATCTTGATCGTTGCCCCTGCAACCTAGCTCTTGATGAGAGAGTCTTCATTTCGGAGTTTGGCGGTAGCGAAGAACTCCAGCACTTCCTTGTCCAAGATTTTATACGGGTGCTCCAGTACGAATGAGAGTCTAGCCTCTTCTAGCATAATAATGATGTTTCTGAATTCGTCAGAGGCATGTGAGAACCCTATTCGAACCCGCTCACATCCAGTGATCAGTCCAGCGGTTGTCCTTGGAGCCATTGCACACCTAGGGAGAGAATCCCTACTCTACGCTTAATCAAAAGTCAAAAGGGAAGCGACACTAGTAATAAAGTTCTTGTAAGGATGAGGATGTGGTTACCTAACAGCGTAGACGGTGAGTTAGTTTGATAAAGACGACGAACACCCGGGAGGTGCACCCGACTGTGAGTGATCGAAACTGTGGAGAAATCCCTGGACGAGAGAAAGGAGAGATCCACGGAAGGCAATCGGCGAGATCGGCGAATCGGGAAGAGTCGACGAGGGTCCTTCGTGAGAAATATTGCGGGATGTCGACGGAAGGGGAAGAATCACGGGTCCTTCGGTGAGAGTCCTTCGGTGAGAGTCCTTCGGGAAAAAGCTTGCGGGAATCTTGCGGGAATGCTTCACGAATCGGCGAGAGTCCTGCTGTTGTCGATTCCTGCTGTTGTCGACGAAAGAGGCGATCGACGAGTTTAAAAAGGATTTCCGTGTGAATATGAAGGGTCGGCGGGATTCCTGCGGTCGATCGGCGAGTTTCCTTCGGTAAGCTTCCTGCGGAATATGAGGGGTCGGCGGGATACTATGCGATATCGACGAGTTTAAAAAGGATTTCTGTGTGAAGAGTGAAACGCTAAGGTTCGGGCCCCGCCGGATTCTCGAAGTCTTCTGATATCAAGATAATTTACAAAATCCTCTAAATATATATATTTCTTAAAGCCAATATATTTAGGGTTTGAACCGGGCTTTTCCATACATTTCTTGATGTCAAGATTTCCAATGACGTATCTTCGTTAGTTTTCGAATCTACTAGTGGAATTTCCGATAAATCTTCATTGATGTGTCTAAGGTTTATGTTTACCGGGTTAACCTATCCTTAGGTGTACACACATATATGTGTATATAAATATATATATATATATATATATATATATATATATATATATATATATATATATATATATATATATATGGAAATGTCGATACAATATGACTCAAGTCTTGGTGGTGATTAAGAGTACCTGGGATTATGAGAGTTATCTTTTAGCCCCTCTGGTTAAAACATACCAGGTGCTCAATGTGAGTATGCCCAGGTAGATATCACTTTTGTTATTCCATATATTTGTTCCAATATAGTCTTGAAACATCTACTGTCTAGTTCCCATTATATTTACGGGAACCTAGACTACCCTGCAAAAGAGAGTTACTTTACCTTAGGAACCCAACACATATTGGGTCCTAGGTTCTTGTTAGCATAAACACTCGACTGCCTTCCTTCAGAAATCCTGTCAGGAAGACTACCTCTGCCCAGGAGATGTGAATAGTCCCTTGCCCTTGACACAGAGGGGTTGTGCCAACAGACTATGGCAAAGTGTCCCACATTGCCACAGCACCAACACTCGTGAATGTTGTATCTCTGTTTCTGACCTGATCTAGTGACTGAGGTAGTCATGAGCCTAGGTCCAAACGGGATAGATCTGGATCTGCTCCCAGAACTGCCTCTTCCACCGTGACACGTGGAAGGGTGGAATGAATGCATGCAGCGAGCGTCACGAGGCCTGGGAGGTGGTGTCTTCCTTTCAGACAGCCCCCTTCCTGAGGCCCCATGAGAACTTACAGCATGACTTCTAACCCCCCCTTCCCGTGTCCTTGGGTGGAGAGAAGAGTTCTGAGAGCTGATACCAGCCGATTCATGTCGAGTAGGGGCAGTGGCCGAGAATACAAAGGGCTCAGAAGGAGCCTTAGGTATTCTCTCATGGGTGGCCATGACGGCCCTTGCACTATGGGTGTCTCCACATGAGGACAGATCACCCTTGCAGTGACCACGGTTATTCTTGTGATCATACCTGAAGGCATGATGAGTAGCCTTCCTGCTTGGAGTGGGGGGTCGGAATATTGTTTCCCCATTTCTCCACGAATTGATAATTCGGGAGATCCACCCATTTTCTACCTTTCTCTTCATAGCATCAACCTTGGAAAAGTTAGATACTATCCTTTTCTCGTTCTCTAGACTACTCTCTAGATCTGAGATTTTAGAGTCCTTGACCTTATTGGATGCCAATTGGAGAACCAACAAGATCTTCAGCCGAGCAATCTCCTGCACTTGCTCCTCAACAAGTAGGTTGCTTGTCTGAAGGGCTCTCTTCAGGGAATCAGGATTTTCTGATGGGAAACAGTTCCTGTCTTCAGGAACTTCAAGAGAGACGGGGCAAGATGAAGAAGTTACCTGCTCATCATAGTCATTGTCACTAGCGCCAGTGACCGGTGTGTCATCCTCATCAGAACCGCTTTCCTCACTGGCTTCTTCAGTCTCTGACACGGACACTGGAGCTCTGATGCTGTCCGATTGATCCTTGCCTTCATCTTCAGAGGCGAGGACCCCCACATAGGCTTCATCCTCTAGTTGACAGCAGATTCTAGCTTTCTTTGATCCCCCCATCAGCTCTGAGATCATCACCCACATAGATTTGGCCGTCCCACATTTTTCCAATTTAGAGCGAGAAGGTCCAGACCAGATATCCATGATAATCTGACGAATCATCTTGTCCAGATTAAATAGTGAGAGTTCCGTCTCCGACATCTCAGCAATACACTTGGGCACTTGGATATTCTTTCCAGAGCCGGAGGTCTTCATAGGAATAAAAGGACCCTCTTCCAGGATGAAAGATGCTCGAGGATAGATAGCCTCCAAGTGATACGACACTCTCATCTTCCAGACGGGATAATACTCCTTTGTGCATGTGGGAAGTCTTAGTGGCGATATCTCATGATCCAGCTCCATGCTACTGACACTGGTGGCAGGATTCTACTCAAGGAGTAAACCTTTTTGATGAGCAACCTCGCTCTGATACCACTTGAAAGTCCACCTAGTGTCAACTATCTTCACCTAGGGGGGGGGGGGAATAGGTGACGTGAAGCGTTTTTGCGGAATTAAAATTATACCTGCACAAATAAACAAACCAGCACAACACAGAAAGTACACAAGCAATTTATAGTGGTTCCCCGATTTGGGTACGTCCACTTTCCCCCTTCGACCTATCTCCCAACAAGGGATGACTCGGTCTCTTCACCAACAGGATTGAAATCCAATTCTTGCACTATCGGAAGGAACCCTTCCACACGTAGGAGTCAACACTCCCACAACACGGGTTGCACCCAACCCTTACAACTCGGAACCAACGTTCCTTTACAACAAAAATGAACTAGAATGTACAAGAAATACAAACTACGTTTGGAGACTAAGGTGTCCCTCTTCGTTGACAACGTGTTCTTGAAGTCCACGAAGAGTCCACAACCCTAGATCTCTCTTGGAGAGAATCTCCCCGGAACCGGCGGCGGCAAGATGGGCAGCGGCTTAGTTCACGGGATCGGCGGCGACAACGGTGTGCGGCTGCTGTACTTTGGAGATCCAAACTTCGTAGCAAAGCTAGCTAGGTCTTCCAACGGTCACACTAGGATCGATCGTCTCAATCGATTCGGACGGGGAAGGTTTTCCCGATCAACAAATCAAGAGACAAAGGATCTCCGGTTAGACACGTGAGACTCTAAGCTTGGCTAAGCTTCTGTCGCCGGAGGATCTGGAAGAAACCACGATCAAGACCGGCGATCAACTTGCTTAAGCGGCGATGGCGGCGGCGGCGGAGCGGAAGTCCCGATCTAGGTCACGTCGCGGCTCGCCTTTTTCAAATCTTCTTCGCTACTTTACTGTTCAAAAATACGCGTGTATTTATACAGTAACATACTCTTTTATGACCGTTATGGGTCCCACCAGAAGAAACCCTAATTCCGGTTCAAAACAGTGTCAGCGGCAGAATCCGGTCCAGCTTTTTCCAGAAAATTGCCCAAGTCAAAATCGGCGAGAATCGAAGGTGATTCTCGTCGAATCGGCGAGAATCAAAGGTGATTCTCGTCGATTCGGCGAGAATCAAAGATGATTCTCGTCGATGTTGACTTGATTGCACACTCTGATTAAGCCGGGTCGAGTCGGCGAGAATCAGTCAGTGATTCTCGACGATTCGGCGAGAATCACTTGGTGATTCTCGTCGATTATTACTTAGCATCAGAGTTGCTCGCTTTGAAGTAGCTGGATCGAGTCGGCGAGAATCAGCCAATGATTCTCGATGATTCGGCGAGAATCAAAGATGATTCTCGCCGAATCGGCGAGAATCACTTGGTGATTCTCGTCGATTTATACTTAGACGATTTTTCGTCTTTCCACCCTTGAGGTGCTCCTTGACCCATCCTTGCTCCTTGTCTGCTCTTGCCTTGACACAGCCCTGTACTTGAAAATAAGTACACTCCAATAGAGAGAGTACACGTAGGCCAACACACTGATCTGCTCAACGAGGGATTACATCGTGCAGACCCGTGTATATTGACCTACTGCACCCTGACATTGGTGTGCACTTAGCGTGGAATAACTGCAAGCACAACTTGAAAGATTTTATAAAATACATTGTGAATTCATCTTAGCTTGACAGGTGGCTTCCTCAAATCCAGGTAATTGTGGATACAATACCCAACAAAGATGCTGCAGAAAGGCAGGGGGAGCTACCACCAGCTAGCCCCATACACCAGGATCAAATCCAGGGGGAGCCTCTAGTGATGGAAGAGCCTACTCCTCTGGAAAGTGAACAGGCTACAAACACTATTCTTGAGGTAATCACTGAGATTAATGCTTTAGATTTCCCTATAGAGGATAATATTTTGTATGATTCATTAAATCATGTTGATCAACAACCACAGATTGATAGTCAACCCCCAGATGTTGTCATGAAGGACACTTTTGTTACAGCTCAAATTATATCTGATCCAGTGGCAGATGAGCAAAGAGTTTCTTCTGCCCATTTCAACAAGAATTTACAATGGAAGATCTATTTCTTAATCTGGATCAAGAAGACTTTGAGAAGGAAAGTACTGCTGCTAAGGGGGAGAATGCTCCAGTTGAGGGGGAGCAAGTGCAAATTCTGGAAGAACCTGCAAGGCAAGAACCTGAGAAGGCACCAGAAGTGCAGAAGGAGTTACCTCCAAGCCCTAAGGAGAGGGTAGAAATTGCTAGCACATCAGCTTCTGAAGATGAGGAAGCTGCAAGAGCTAAGAAAAGAAAATTCCAAGTCTTTAAAAGAAGAAGCCAGACTTATAAGAAGGCATTGCAAACCATAGCACCACAGCCAGCACTACAGCCAACTCCATCAGTAGATTACAGTGCTCTAATGGTTGCTATGCAAATAAAGCTTGATGAGCAAAGGAAAGCTCTTGAAACATATGTGGATGAGGGGCATAAATCACTATAATTTGATCTGGCCCACGATATAAAGTCTATAAGATTTGAAATGAATCTTAATAAAAAGGAGATGACTGACTGCTTCCACAAGGGAGGGAATGCAGTAGTCTATTTAGCAACTCATCAAGAGAAAATAAAAGCTCAAGTAGATGACATTGCACTGAAGCATGGGTATGTTCTTGAGAACCAGATTAGAATGAATGACAATTTGACAGCTTCACACAATGCAATTGTCACTGAGATGAAGAACATAGCTACTATACTGACTACTTCTAATGCTACTGCTAAGGCAGAGTTTGATAAAGCCTTGCAAAAGAGTTTATCTGATGTTACAACTGCAATTCAAGACTCTCAGAAGTTGATAACTGACAAACTCTAAAGGTTGAAACCTTTCTTTAAAGATGGAGTCAATTATTTGGATAATCAAGTCAGATTTCAAAAAGATGATCTAAGGGATCACATGGAAAGAGAAGTCATAAAGGGGGAGAGGGTGTTAGTCAAAGCCAGCTCTGATCATGCTAAGTGGATTTCTAATTCTATCAGAGCTACTCTTGGATATCCTCATTTATGTGATGATGATAATGTTGCAGAATCTGGGATACATCCTGCATATCTAGGAGGGGAGCAACCTGAAGTGGCTCAAGTAATCTACCCTCCTTCAGATTTTGATATGATACATGTTGATATCCAGTCCATGTATAGCCCCCCTGAGGGAAAGGATAATGTCATTATAGAAAAAAGTGGTTCAACCAGTATCTGAGGCTATGCAAGAAGCTTTTCTGAAAGAACAAGAGGCCGGACTATCTAAAAAGAGGTTCAGAGAGCAAGCTGAACAAAGACCAGACTTTGAGCAGTGGAGCCCTACTTCAAGAAACATTATCTTAACTGCATGGAAAGCTGCAAAAGATAATATACAAGACAGAAACAAATGGTTTTCTGAACTAGAATGGAGGAAGCATGAGACAAGGCAAGAAGCCATAGTCCAATATAGAAGAAAGGCCAAGATGGGAAAGCTACCTCCAACTGCTCAGGAACCTAGCAAGTACTTTCCCAAGCCATATCATTATTTTGAGAGGCAAAAGATTAAAGCTGAAGAGCAAAAGAAAAAGGATCTGAAAGGCAAGAAGCCTGCTGATACTGAAGTTGCTGAAGCCCCTGTTCAAGCCAAAGTACAATCAGGAAAAGGAATTGTGATTAAGGAGGCTAATCAGAATTAGAATTGATTTTTCTTGAGTTTACAGTTGTAATATTTTGATTGTCAAATACTTTGTAAACTTTTGGAAAATGAATATGACAAGTTATTAGAACAATGTGCTGTGTGATAAATTTGCTGTGAGATAAATTTATTTCATAATTGTTCTGAGATAATGTCTATGCATACATGTTTGATTGATACATGTTTATGTTTACCCTGTTATATAATCCTGCTTTACATCATGCTATGATTTTATTCTGTATGGTGTATATCATTGACTAAGGGTTATGACTTCTCCAAATAGGGGGAGATTGTTGGGTACATTGGTTCTAATGTACCTGATTTGAAGAAGCCTCACCCTACTCAATGACATACATCAAAATGTATTTGATGTGTTTTGAGTTTAGTTGTGCAGGTAAAGTATTTGCAGGGAAAAGCTAAAAAGATTCTAAGTCCATGTGTCGACACCCAGGAGCAAAGTGTCGACACTTAAGAAGACTTGTGTCGACACCCCGGCAAGCAGTGTCGACACTTGGAGTACTTGTGTCAACACCAGAGATGCAGAGTCGACACCAGACAGAAAGTGTCGACAGAAGGAGCTGTGTCGACACTCAATGAAGAAAATTCCAGTGAAGCTGTGTCGACACTTAGCAGTTGTGTCGACACCCAGTGAAACTGTGTCTACATCAGAAAGTGTCGACACTTGGAGCTGTGTCGACACTCAGCAAAAGTCTGCAGAGTCTAAGTATAAATGTCGACACCCATAGGAATGTGTCGACACTCAGCAGAAGACTCAACACTTGAAGAAAGTGTCGACACAATGGAGAATGTGTCGACACATAGCAGATGACTCAACACTTGAAGAAAGTGTCGACACAAGGAGCTGTGTCGACACTTAGCAAAGATCAGCAAAATTCTAAGTACAAGTGTCGACACCAAGGAGATGTGTCGACACTCAGCCAGAGTCTCAACAGAAGAAGAATGTGTCGACACATGGAGCAGTGTCGACACTCAGCAAGTATCAACACAGAAGACAAGTGTCGACACCAAGAATATGTGTCGACACTTAACAAGTTCAACACATGAAGATGTGTCGACACAAAGGAGTTGTGTCGACACTTACAAGAATTCAACAAAATATTGAAGTACAAGGACTTGTGTCGACACTCAATATCAGTGTCGACACATAAAGAAGAAGCTGTGTCGAGAAGTGCATTCTACAACACAAGGAGTTGTGTCGACACCTTGTAGGCTAGTGTCGACACTTAGTCAACTTGTGTCGACACTTAGTCTATAAGTGTCGACACTTAAAGACGGACAGTCTCGACACTTTCAGACAGTTACAGATTTTTCAAGAATTGACTGGATGACTTGACAGCTGCCATTCCAGCCGGTCTACTGCACCTGTCAGAGTTGTCAGAAATCAGTTATGAACCGGACCAGCCGGTTACCATGAAAAAGGCCTATAAATAGGCTTATACTGTCTACAGAAGAAGTTGTTCAAGTAATACAAAGAAGGTCTAGCTATTCATTGAAGAATCTAGTGAAGATCTAAGAAGTTGGAGAGAGAGAGCTCCATCCAAGAAGTCAGCCGTTGGAACCAGGCTGAGAAGAAGGGTTCAGATTTTGTTCTGAATCTTAAGTAGCAGAGATCAAGGATCAACTGCAGAAGAGATCAATCTTATTGTGTTCTACATTCAAGAAGCTTTGAAGAAAGCTAAGTCAGTTTGATCTCAGCTGAGTTCTTCCAAGAACTCATCAAGAAACTCACAACTCTTCTCTCTTTTCTCTGAGTTGTAGGGGTTACATTTTTGTATTCATATTTTCTTGTAGGATCCTTAGGGATCTGAGTTTGTAAGCCTGTAATTATAAAGGCTGAGTGTAGGGCCTATGTGCCTGAGTGTAGGAGATTTGTATCTCTGAGTGTAGGCCTATTGTGGCTGAGTGTAGGCCTTGGTGGCTGAGTGTAGGCTTTGTGAAGAAGTTGAGTGTAGGCTTTGTGAAGAAGCTGAGTTGTAGGGCTTTGGGCCTGAGCTGTAGGAACCTGGTTGGGGTTCTGAGTGTAAGATCTGAGGATCTGAGATAGTGGAGGAGTTTGGTCGAATCTAGTACACTGCTAGATAGGTGAAGGGGGAAAGTGGATGTACCCAAACCTTGGGGAACCACTATAAAACTGTGTGTCTACTGGTTGCTTGTGTAATTCTGTGATTGCTGCTTGTGTGCTGCGATAAAGTAACTAGAACTCTGTGATATTATCTGAATTCTGCCTAAAAAGTTAAAAAAATTTAAGTCACCTATTCACCCCCCCCCCTCTAGGTGAGTAGGTACAATATCTTTCATCGGGGCTGCACCTGGGATGCAGAAGACTCGACCACTTCCTTTCCGTTTTCAGCATATGATGCTCCTGTCTTCTTCTCACTCTTTGGCGGACCAACCCGACAGTCACGGGCTAGATGACCAACTATACCACATGTATAACAAGCATGAGGGTCTTTCTTCAAAGTTGCTCCAGATGCAACTGAAGAGGGAGCCTGTGAAGAATACTTGGATCTCTTATCCCATTTCCTTCCGTAGTTCGATTTTCCCTGGCGCGGCACTTTGAACTCAGGCTTTGTCACATCCAAGTCCCTTTTTCCCTGCACCCGCTTCATATCTTTTTCCAACGCACGAGCCGTATCAACCAATGCTTGAAACCCCTGGTTCACTGGACTCGAGAGCAGGAATCTCAGCTCATCCTGCAACCCTTCGTAGAACATATTGGTTTTATGCTCTTCGTCAGCAAAGATAGTTCCTGCATAGCATCCCAACCGTGTAAACTCATGTAAGCAGGTATCGACACTACTTTCTCCCTGAGTTAGATGCTGGAATTCATTTTCCATGGCTATGCACTAAGCCAGTGGCAAACGCTTTTCCAAAAACAGTCTCGAAAACTTCTCAATCGAGACTTCCATTAGTTGTCTTCCCGTCAAGTGGTGCAACTCTATTTCATACCACCATAGTTGAGCCTCTCCTTCCAGCAAGAAGGTGGCCAAGGTGACTTTCTGTTCTTCCTCCGTCCTTATTGACATCAATATTCGCTTGACGCGCGACAACAAATCCTCTATATGCGTTGGGGATCCTGCCCCGGTAAACGTAGGAGGATTGAAGCTCATAAATTGCTTCAGTTGTCGTTTCGCTACTCGGGAATCTACAACAGCCGCAACAGGTTTAGGCCTCACACCCACCTGTTCTGGCACCACCGCAGGCCGCGCCTGCCCAGTCGATTGTGCCTGGATCATAACAAGCAATGCCTCCGTAACTAAGTGTATTGTCTCCGCAGAAGGAGGAGGTGTATGCATCTTAACTGGTGTTGTACTCTCATCAGAACACTGGGGCTCAGACTACCCTGCACCACTTCGCGTCACCTATACATGTAAAAGATGCACTTTAGCGACTTGACAAAAGAAACAACATAGTAGGAACACACAGGTTCCTCAAACAAGTGTATTTGTATTCCTTAATGGACATTCTTTAGTTCATTTATGTTATAGCGTTACACGTGCTTGCCACCCCACAAAAGATTTCGACCACGAATTCGAAAGAGGAAGACCAAGACAAGCTGATACCAAATTGTAACACCTCCATCTGTTACATGACATATAATTAAAGGTTCGGCCGGGGCCCCACACTATATACCACAAACAGATGGCAGGGTCACATGTTAATATTAAAGACTACAACATGCATCCTAACTCAGAGCATTCTAGCGGAAGCATTAGGGGTTATACTTGAACTCATTAACCATGAATGTCCACTATATATAAACAACACATTTATATATCTACAATCAATGTATACAACATACACCAAATATTTGTCCTTAAGGCCTTACAGTTATCCTTTATAAGTGTGGATTACATACATTGGCACGCAGGCCGGCCACACATGAAAATAAGTAAAACTTTTATTTGTTTGGACTTCAAGGGCCAGCATAGCAGCAACAGTAGCAGCAAGCGCTTCATCCCACTATTTTTCACTCGGCTCTCTAGTACCTGCATGGGGACAAACCACCGCAATGGTGGCAAACAAAGCAACGGTCATCATTCAGCTGACCAATTTATAATGACCTTACCCCTTACCCGGGGCAGCGGTATTCCTTCCCTATAGGCATATCATTTCACAAGCAGATATATCATAAGATGTGCGCACACATACCATCAATACATCACAAACGTCGACCATATGACCCAACACTCCGTGCACTCAGGGCACATTATCGGTGTACCGGAAAACCAGGGTCCCACCACCGTTCTCAAGTCACAAACCAAACGGCAAAACTTGAGCATTCATGCTCCACGGCCCACGGTCGGAGACTTTAGTCTTGATGGCGAACAACACAAGACTCTCATGATGTGATCCTAACGAAGCCGTTCACTTAGGCACTCAAGTTAGACATCTATCACGCGGAGCTAGTTCAGCCCTTACATGTTGCTCAAATCGTCAATTCAATGTCTAGACTGACGCGGGTCGACATCCCCTTATCCGTTCGGCTCATTGGCCTTTAAGAGCGCATAGCTCACAATAGCCACACTTTCCTTAAAGGACTGGCTTCACAATCATAGGTTAGCTAGGAGCTATTGCCAGCAACAACCACGATCATCTGGCGTTAGCGACAGAACTCTCTTTCTGTACCCAGCCAAAGCATACATCACATGCCCAACCCACCGACTCAACACAACAATCATTTATAAGCGGAGTCTTCTCCGATGTGCAAAATAAAACATCACCAATCTAGACCAACCTATCCAGATGGGTTTCACACAGTATGCATATTTTGTACTACACATTTCTGGATATATATGCAAAACTTCTTGGGGATTTCAAGAATCAACCCAACAGAAATACCTCATCATTCCAACTTTTGGTGGGGTAAATCTATGCATATGCCAAATAAGGACTTCACAGGTCCATGGAAGAAGATCGTTACCCTTGAAGTTCTCTTTGGAGCCATGGTGAAGCTTTTCTACGCAGATGGAACGGAGCACGTCACTCTCCTCTTCTCGATCCTCAGATATGGCCTCTGACCACAAGATCTCCTTCAACGAGCTCATAAAGCTCAGCACTTCCTTAGCTTCTTCTTCCTTTTTACTCAAGGAAAATCAAGAAAGGAAGAGCGAGAGAGAGAGAAAGAGCATTAAACCTCCTTTTTATTATTCTCTAGTTAATTGGATTCGATAGTAATCCCAACCACATGATCCTCTCATTCAAAATAAAGCAAAAGCCAGGATTTGAGTTGACTGGTCAACTTTGCCGCTATCGCCTAGCGATATCTACTATCAACACTCTGTGATATCGACTTTACCATTTTGACAGCTTTGACCTAATTCAACCACCGCTTATTGGCCACTTAATAGCCAAGCCGACACGTGTCTCACGCCACGCGGCACTATCGCTCGACGATTTCCACTATCGCCCGCGATATCAAGCCACTCAACACTTTCAGGAATTTGGTGTGTTGAGAGCGTTGAGTGCGTCGAGTGACATCTCCACGCTTACCGCTATCTCCATATGGCGATACCCACTATCGCCACTCGGCGATATCCACA
This sequence comes from Platanthera guangdongensis, assembly GCA_039583875.1. Lineage (NCBI taxonomy): Eukaryota > Viridiplantae > Streptophyta > Magnoliopsida > Asparagales > Orchidaceae > Platanthera > Platanthera guangdongensis. The sequence goes on along the minus strand of CM077153.1, from coordinate 54,031,081 downwards.
TTTTCCGCCAATCGTTAAGCGGGACTGATTTCGTCGACTGAACTTCGTCGATCGGTAGTAAGTTCGTCGAATAGGAAAGATTTCACATAACATGTCATAATCATCGAGCTCTGCTCGACGGTCAACCTTTTCGTCGATCTCTGCTCCACGATATTCATCGAGCACCGCTCAACGATATTTGTCGAGCCCAGGTCGACGTTTAACCTGTGCTCGCCAATGCCTTTTGAGGTGTTACAGTTAACCTAACTGAGGAAAGAGATAGTTGAAGCAATCACTATCTGCAACAGCAGGTTCAGAAGCAATTCTGAGGAAGCAGATTAACAAACTCTACAAAGAAAAGATAGCTGTTTGAAGAAAGATTCAACTGCCGACTTCATTGTCTTCAACAACAAAATCTTGGGCAGATATCTGCTTAGTCCAGGAAGAAGTATACATAGAGATCTTGCTCTGTTGTCTAATCAAATCACATATTAATTCTTATGTAAAGATTCTTTGTGAGTCTGAAGTTGTAAGCATGTGTTATAAAGGCTAAGGTCTCAGTGACCTGTAGTTTGGCTTAGTGCTTAAGTGGTATATCTGTGTGACGTGTGAGGTCCTGTGGGATCTGTGTTGTAAGCTCTTAAGGAGCTGAGTTTTGGGGGAAGATCCTAGTCTAACACACTGTTAGAAAGGCACAGAGAGACAGTGGATGTACCTAAGATTGGGTAACCACTATAAAATTACTGTGTCATCTGTGAATGATCTTGAGAGCTAAAAACTTACCTAATCACAAAGCACAGAAATCAGCTAACTAGTAAGTAAATTGAAATAGAGACAAAAACCTATTCACCCCCTCTAGGTGTTTGGCTAGCCATGAAAACAAGACTTTCATCGGTGTCACGTCCTCCTTTTAGGACGACACTGAAGGAGTTAGCCGAGCTTAAGGTACAGTTGCAGGAACTATTGGAGCAGGGTTATATCAGGCCTAACTCTTCGTCATGGAGCGCGACAGTGTTGTTTGTGAAGAAGAAAGATGGTAGTATGTGGTTGTGCATAGACAACCGGGAGTTGAATAAACTAACCGTCAAGAATAAGTATCTGATTCCATTGATAGATGACCCGTTCGACCAGTTAGTAGGGTCAGTGGTGTGCTCTAAGTTGGACTTGAAGTCAGGGTACTATTAGTTGCGGATTCGAGATGAGGACATTCCTAAGACAGCTTCTGGTATAGGGTATGTCCACTTCGAGTTCTCGATGATATCGTTCAGACTGACGAACGCACCATCAGTATTCATGGATTTGATGAATCGAGTGTTTCAGAAGTACTTCGACTCGTTTGTAGTAGTCTTCATCTATGATATCTTGGTATACTCCAAATCAGAGGCGGAGCATAAGACTCACTTGAGAGTGTCTTGCAGGTGTTAAGAGAGAACCAAATTTTTGCTAAGTTCTCGAAATACGAGTTCTGGTTAGAGAAGGTGGCATTTTTAGGCCATGTGATTAGTGGTGATGGGGTGGCGGTGGATCCTGCGAAAGTTGAGGCCATCAGGGATTGGCTAGTTCTAAGAACCGTGGCGGAAGTCAGGAGTTTTCTTTGACTAGTCGGGTACTATAGAAGATTTGTGAAAAACTTTTTGCAGATAGCTTTACCCCTCGCTACTCTGACTCACAAGGACCAGAAGTTTGTATGGACTCAGGAGTACAATCAAGCGTTTGATACCTTGAAGGAAAGCTTGTTGTTGGCTCCAATCATAAGTCTTCCTAAAGGGACTGAAGGATTTCAAATTTTCAGTGACATGTCAGGTTGTGGTTTGGGATGCGTGCTAGTGCAGCATGGCAATATAATAGCCTTTGGATCTAGATAGTTGAAATCTCATGAGAGGAATTACCCCTTCCATGACTTGGAGTTGTCAGCAATAATCTTTGCGCTAAAGTTGTGGCGGCATTATGTGTGGTGCAAAAGTGGAGATCTTCACGGACCATAAAAGCCTTAAGTATCTTTTAGATCAAAAGATTTAAACATGTGACAACGCAGGTGGGTCGAGTTCCTTGGGGACTACGACGTGGCGATTTAGTATATGTCAGGCAAGGATAACGTGGTGGCTGAAGCCTTGAGTAGAAAATATTCTAGACAAGGGAATTGGATTGAAGCTCAGGATGAGTGGTTGGTGCGGGACTGTGAGTCCCTGGGCATTGAATATGTGGCAAGAGGCGAGTCTAGCATGGCTCGATTGAACAGGATAAAGTTGTAGAATGACTTATCCGATCGTATCCGGGAAGCGACCAGCGTGGATGTAGAGTTCCAGCCTTTTGTGGTGGAAGCTCAAAAAGGCGAGGGTAATACCTGAGAGATGGTTGGTCGGATCTTAAAGAAGGATGGAAGGGTATGTTGTAACGCCCCGAAACTCAAAGGAGCAAAGGGGAATAATTTGGGCCAGTTTGAGTTCTGGCTGCAGGCACACGGCCTGGGACACGGGCGTGTCCCAGGGCGTGTCAAGCCTGTGTCGACACTAAGGCGTGAAGTCGACACTTTGGTCTCGACATTGTGTCGAGACTGGGCACACGGCCTGCGACACGGGCGTGTCGCAGGGCATGTCGACCCGTGTCGACACTTAGCCGTGAAGTCGACACAGTGCTTCGACGTTGTGTCGAGACACGGCACACGGCCTGCGACACGGGCGTGTCGCAGGGCGTGTCAACCCGTGTCGACACTCGTCCCGCGAAGTCGACACTTTGGTGTCGACAGTGTGTCGAGACATGGCACACGGCCTGCGACACGGGCGTGTCGCAGGGCGTGTCGACCCGTGTCGACACTTAGCCGTGAAGTGCCGAGACCTTGTACACGGCCTGGAGCCCAGGCGTGTCAAGGTGACACGGGCAAGGACACGGGCGTGTCCGAACCCGTGTCAGCGCTCGGGTTGGAAACGGGAGAAAATGATGGGGTACACGGCCAGATACACGGCCGTGTCAGGTGGAACACGGGCGTGTCAGATCGAACACGGGCGTGTTCGATGCCCGTGTGAGGTTCCAGGTGATTCGATTTTGACGGCGAATGAGGCACACGGCCCTGGACACGGGCGTGTGCCAGGCCGTGTTCGGCCCAGATTGGGCATTTCAGTCCCGAATCGAAGCCGTTCATTTCTTTGACTGAGGATCCAATGGCTGGGGGTTGTTCCTGAAGGGATATACCCGGGTTTTGACTTAGAAAACCCTCACTTTTTCCACTTGATCTCTCTCCAAACCCTTGGAGAAAGAAAAGCTAAGGCAAGAAGAAGAGGAGCTAGATCTGCCATTGGAGGAGCTTCGGAGCTCCGAATCGCAAGCCGACTCCGGATCCGCGGAGGCAACGCTAGTGCGGTCAATTCCATCCGATTACTTTTCGATGGCGCCGAAGAGGAACGCAAGGGTAACGATCCTCATCTTGAGCATGAGTCGCTCTTTTCTTTGCATAGGAAGCCCGCTCTCGCGAGTTTGCGGAGAGTTGGAGGCGTTCCTTCGGGTAGATATGTGAAGTCCCCGTTGTTTAGAGTCCGTATGCGAGAACGGACATAGGCATTTTGGTTAAAGCCTACCCGGACATGTAGTTCGGATCGATGATGTTGCATTGCATAAGGCCGGAGAAGACTCCGTGCTATTTGGTGTTTTTCGGGTTTTCTACGCGGTAGATTGCAGCAGGGAGCCTTGGGGACTAACCCAAAGGTGCACCCGGAAAACTGGGCGGACACGAGGTCTTGCCAACTTGGTGGCCTGAGAGCCAACTTGAACATAACGGGGTTATGTGTCTTGCGGTAGAATGGGAATCGGTGAAAGTTTGACCCGCGCAAATGGCTTAAATTGCCGTTGCGATGTGAGCACGGGTTAGATGGAGTCGTACCCGCTTTATGTCGTTCGGGTTAGAGAGACCTAAAGGTACATGGCACTCGCCGTTGGCATAGATGGGAGTCTTCGGTGGTCAATGGCTTAAATTGACGTGACCAATACCATGAAGACGAATTGCTCATAGGAATGGCCGTCCAAGTGGCGGTGGTGAGTCCGGAATGTTAATGGCTTAAATTGACGTAACATCGACCGGTTCACCGAGAATGTGCCCTGAGTGCACGGGACGTGTGGCCGTACGAGCCAACGTCTGTGATGAAATGGCTATGATAATATGCATTGCTCGCTTGTGCTAATGAAATGCAGGGAAGGAGCATCGCCGCCCCGAGTTGGGGGCGGGATCGTTATAATTTGGTCAGCATTGCTGACCGTTGCTTTGTTTTCCACCGTGCGGTGGTTTGTTTGCTTGCAGGTGCAGCTGGACCAAGCGGTCAATAGCGGGCTAAAGCCCTTTTTGCGAAGCTGGCCCTCGAAGGCCCGAATGGAAATGTTTTATGTTTTGTTCATGTATGGCCGGCCTGCGTGCCGAGGTTTGGAAATCATGTAAAAGACAAGTGAAACATTTTGTAAGGCCTTAAGGCCGACTTTTGAGTATTTTGTAATAACATTCCTATTATCATGTTAGTGGACATTCATGCTTATTGCTGGGTTCTTGTTTTGCAACTTATATAAATTGCTTCCGCTAGAATGCTCTGTGTAGGACGTTGAGATTGGTTGGATGGTTTCCATAAGTAACCACCCGGTCTGTCTGTGGTATATGGCGTCGGGCCCCGGCCGGACCTACTGCTATATGCTATGCGACGGATAGGGGGTGTTACAATTTGGTATCAGACTACTGGTTTTGGTCGGGCTTAAAGTGAATTCGTGGGCGAATTCTTTTTAAGGGGTGGTGAGCACATTGTGTGCGTCATCGTAATAACAGTAAAAAGAACCCATGAATGTCCACTTAGGAATGAAAATACTCGTGTTTGAGGAACCTGCGTGTTCCTATAATTGCTGTTTGCAATTTATTTGGTCGCTTAACGGTGTTTTGTACCACTATAGGTGACCCGAAGTGGTGTTGGGCCGTCAGAACGCCGAGGTTCTGAGGCTAGTAGTGCACCAGAAGTTGCTCCAGCAACACCTTTGTCGGCGGAAAATATAAGATTGGTGGCTGAAGCGGTGTTGGCCGTGATCAATGCGCAGCCTGGGAGGCAAGCGCAGCAGCCCGCTCCTGTGATGGAGCAAGTACCTCTTCAAGAGGCTGAGCCGAGGAGGATGGAGCAAGTGGTTGTAGAACCAATAGTGCCAAGGAGGGCGACTGAGAGGCAGTTGAAGCATGTAATGAGCTTTAACCCTCCGTTATTCTCGGGGTTGGGAACCCCATCTCAGGCTGAAGACTGGCTCTCTAGGGTGAAGAGAGTCATGACAGCGACGGAGACGGAGGTGTGGCAGATGACCACCATTGCTACGTTCCTGCTGGACGGTGAAGCAAGGATGTGGTGGGAAGGTTTGGAGCTGCATCATCTGCGAGGTAGACAACTGATAGACGTTCCGATGGAAGAGTTCTCGGAATTGTTCTTAGCAAGATACCTCCCTTCTACTCAGAGGATTTCAATGGAGAATGAATTCCTGAAGTTGGTGCAGGGTGAGAGAAGCGTGGATGAATATCTCCACGAGTTTACGCGGTTGAGTCGTTATGCGAGCTCTACCATCATGGATGAGGAGCGCAAGACTAATCGTTTTTATGAAGGCTTGAGGGATGAGCTGCGATTGTTACTGTCGGGGCCGATGACGCAGGGTTTCTTAACCTTGGTCAATACTGCCCGGTCCTTGGAGAAGGACATGAAGAGCGTGCAAGCGAAGAAAGGCTTGGTTGAAAAGAAATCTGAGTTTAAAGTGCCGACTACTTCGAAGTCTGGCTATCGGAGGGCTTTCAAGAAGCATAGGACTTCGGGTCCAGCTCCTTCTGGCGCTTCTGGGGCGACTACGGGTCGGACCCCGGGTGCGTGTTTTACTTGCGGCAAGACGGGGCACTTTGCCCGTGATTGTTGGAGCGGACGTCCTAAGTCCGAAAGGAGGCCTGGAGCTACTTATGAGGAGAAGGGCAAGGCGGTGGAATCGACCGCATCCCATTATGCTCCGGCCCAACCAAGGGTCTATAATCTTGGCCAACAGGAGGCCATTAAACAAGCTGACGTGGTGACAGGTACGGTTTAATTTATAGCAAGTCAATTCCTTTATATGCTTGTTATGTATATGTTACCTTACCACTGCTTGTTAGGATTTGTGTTGATTTGTGAAAACCCGGCACGAGCACTCTTTGATACGGGAGCTTCACACTCCTTCTTGTCCGAAGGATTTATATCACGCATCGGAGTCCCTTCTTCGATGGCGAAGGACAAGTTGGATGTGTTGTTGCCCAATGGGTGTTCGATGCGAGCGGTTAGGATCTGCGAAGTTAAAGTTCGTATTGGAGAGCAGGAGTTTGACCTGCGGGCGTCCTTACTTCCGTTGGTGGAGTTCGACGTCATATTTGGAATGGACTGGCTCTCGGAGCAGCAGGCCCATATAGATTGCGGTAGCAAGGAAGTAAAGCTGGGAGCAAGTCGTGAGACGACGTTTACGGGCTTAAAGGGGTCGAGCAAGACGTTGATGTCTGCTCTTCAGGTGGTGAAGGCGGTTCGTGCTGGAGCAGAACTGTTCTTTACACTAGTGGAGGTTGCAAAGCCGAAGCCCGCGATGGATTGTATTTCAGTGGTATCGGAATACCCTGATGTGTTCCCCGCAGATCTTCCTGGAGCCCCGCCTCAGCGGGAGATCGATTTTACGATCGAGCTAGTGCCAGGTGCAAAGCCTGTGTCACGATCTCCGTATCGGCTAGCGCCTAAGGAAATGGCGGAGCTGAAAGTTCAACTACAAGAGTTGTTGGAGCAAGGGTATGTGCGCCCGAGTTCTTCGCCTTGGAGCGCACCGGTCCTCTTTGTTAAGAAGAAGGACGGAAGCTTGAGGTTGTGTATTGATTATCGGGAGCTAAACAAGCTGACTGAGAAGAACAAGTACCCGATCCCCCGGATTGATGATCTCTTTGATCAGTTAGTCGGGTCGACGGTGTACTCGAAGTTAGATCTCAAGTCTGGGTACTATCAGCTGCGGATAAGGGAGAGTGATATCCCGAAGACAGCGTTTAGTACGAGATACGGGCATTATGAGTTTACGGTCATGCCGTTTGGGCTGACAAATGCGCCGTCAGTGTTTATGGATTTGATGAACAGGACGTTCAGGGAGTACCTAGACCATTTTGTGATCGTCTTCATCGACGATATTTTGGTGTACTCGCAAAGTGAGAAAGATCACTTTAAGCATCTCCATTTGGTGTTGGAGACACTCAGGAGAAACCAGTTGTATGCCAAGTTCTCGAAGTGCGAGTTTTGGCTATCCTCAGTGGCGTTCCTTGGGCATATAGTAAGTGGAGAGGGTATTGCGGTGGATCCGGCGAAGATTGTTGCGATACGGGAGTGGCCTGAGCTTGCTACGGTAGCAGAAGTCCGGAGCTTTTTGGGGCTTGCCGGTTATTATAGGCGCTTCGTAGAGAACTTCTCGCGGATAGCGCTACCTCTCACTACTTTGACGAGGAAGGAGCATAAGTTCGTTTGGACGCCGGAGTGCGCGCGAGCTTTTGAGGAATTGAAGTGTCGGTTGACCACGGCGCCTGTGCTGAGTTCGCCATGTGGAACCGAAGGCTATGAGATATATAGCGATGCTTCGGGCAGCGGTTTGGGTTGCGTGCTACTGCAGCACGGCAGCGTGATAGCTTATGGCTCGAGACAGCTAAAAGTGCACGAGAGGAATTATCCGGTCCACGACTTGGAGTTGGCGGCCGTGATTTTTGCCTTGAAGCTGTGGAGACACTATTTGTACGGTGTGAAGATTGATATCTACACTGATCACAAGAGCCTAAAGTATCTAATTGATCAGAAGGATCTGAATATGCGGCAGCGTAGGTGGATGGAGTTCCTGGGGGACTATACTTTCAAGATCCACTACGTGCCTGGCAAGGGGAATGCGGTTGCGGACGCATTGAGTCGCCGAGCCCCAGCTCAAGCGAATTGGCTATCAGTGCATGATGAGCGGTTGGTGCAGGAGCTGGAGGCGTTGGAGATTGTTTGTGTGGATAGACAATCTAGGGCTGAAGCAGTGCTGAATTGGACTGAAGTCCAATATGACCTGGCTGATCGGATTCGGCAGGCTTTGGATATGGATGCTCATATGAAGCAGTTCATGATAGAGGCTCTGGATGGGTCAAATTCCCAATTCGTCGTGGAGGACGGATTGCTGTGGAAAGACGGTCGTTTGTGCGTCCCAAGCGTGGGCAATTTACGGGTGGAATTGTTGTACGAGGCGCACCATACCAAGTACTCGATTCACCCGGGGAGCACGAAGATGTACCGCGACGTCAAGAAACTGTTTTGGTGGCCGGGTTTGAAAAAGGATGTGGCGCTATATGTAGCGAAGTGCCAAACCTGCGCCTTGGTAAAGGCGGAGTGCCAAAAGCCGGGAGGATTTCTTAAGTCCTTGCCTTATTCCGGAGTGGAAATTCGACGACATCTCTATGGACTTTGTGCATGGTTTGCCAAGGTCGCAAAAGGGGAACGACGCCATTTGGGTGGTGGTCGATCGATTAACAAAGGTGTCGCATTTTATTCCGCATAGGAAGGATGATCCGGTGGAGAAGCTGGCGAAGCTTTATGTGGATAACATAGTGCGGCTTCATGGTGTGCCCCGCAGCATCGTGAGTGACCGAGATGGGCGGTTCACGTCCAATGATTGGAGGCTGGTGCAGCAAATGTTGGGAACAACGCTGAAGTTTAGCACAGCCTTCCATCCGCAAACGGATGGGCAGACCGAGAGGGTCAATAGAACCATGGAAGACATGCTTCGCATGTGTGTCTTGGACTTTGGAAAGCAATGGGAGGACCACCTTTATTTGGTGGAGTTCGCATACAACAATAGCTACCAAGCAAGTATTCAGATGGCGCCCTTCGAGGCCCTTTATGGTAGAAGATGTCGCACGCCGTTGTCTTGGTTAGAAACGGGCGAGTCGAAGTTGTATAAGCGATCGGAAGTGGATGATGCTACTTCTTTGGTGAGAACAATTCGGGAGAGGTTGCTTATCGCTCAGGACCGGCAAGCAAAGTACTATAATGCCAAGCACAGGAACGTGGAGTTCGCTGTGGGCGATTATGTATACTTGAAGATCAAGCCGTTCAAGGGTGTCTCGCGGGTGCGGCGATTGAAAAAGCTAAGCCCGAGGTACCTTGGACCGTTCGAGGTTCTGGAGCGAGTAGGAGAAGCGGCCTATCGGCTGAAGCTTTCAGTGGAGCTAAGTGGTTTACATGATGTATTCCATATTTCGGTGCTTCGGAAGGCGGTTCAAGAGCCTACGCAAGTGATCGCGGCCAATCAAGTGCCGGTGGATAGTGGGCTAACGACAAAAGTCAAGCCCGTGCGGATTGAGGACTCGGAGGTCAAGCAGCTACGCAATAAAGAGATCAGGATGGTCAAAGTCCGGTGGGACAATTGCGGTCGTGAGGAGCTCTCTTGGGAGCGAGAGCAGACGATGCTTGACGAATATCCGGAGTTGTTCCGCTCAGGTACAAATTTTAGTTTTGTACATGTTTTTCCCTTTATGTAATTTCGTGGGCGAAATTCTTTTAAGAGGGGTAGAGTTGTAACGCCCCGAAACTCAAAGGAGCAAAGGGGAATAATTTGGGCCAGTTTGAGTTCTGGCTGCAGGCACACGGCCTGGGACACGGGCGTGTCCCAGGGCGTGTCAAGCCTGTGTCGACACTAAGGCGTGAAGTCGACACTTTGGTCTCGACATTGTGTCGAGACTGGGCACACGGCCTGCGACACGGGCGTGTCGCAGGGCGTGTCGACCCGTGTCGACACTTAGCCGTGAAGTCGACACAGTGCTTCGACGTTGTGTCGAGACACGGCACACGGCCTGCGACACGGGCGTGTCGCAGGGCGTGTCAACCCGTGTCGACACTCGTCCCGCGAAGTCGACACTTTGGTGTCGACAGTGTGTCGAGACATGGCACACGGCCTGCGACACGGGCGTGTCGCAGGGCGTGTCGACCCGTGTCGACACTTAGCCGTGAAGTGCTGAGACCTTGTACACGGCCTGGAGCCCAGGCGTGTCAAGGTGACACGGGCAAGGACACGGGCGTGTCCGAACCCGTGTCAGCGCTCGGGTTGGAAACGGGAGAAAATGATGGGGTACACGGCCAGATACACGGCCGTGTCAGGTGGAACACGGGCGTGTCAGATCGAACACGGGCGTGTTCGATGCCCGTGTGAGGTTCCAGGTGATTCGATTTTGACGGCGAATGAGGCACACGGCCCTGGACACGGGCGTGTGCCAGGCCGTGTTCGGCCCAGATTGGGCATTTCAGTCCCGAATCGAAGCCGTTCATTTCTTTGACTGAGGATCCAATGGCTGGGGGTTGTTCCTGAAGGGATATACCCGGGTTTTGACTTAGAAAACCCTCACTTTTTCCACTTGATCTCTCTCCAAACCCTTGGAGAAAGAAAAGCTAAGGCAAGAAGAAGAGGAGCTAGATCCGCCATTGGAGGAGCTTCGGAGCTCCGAATCGCAAGCCGACTCCGGATCCGCGGAGGCAACGCTAGTGCGGTCAATTCCATCCGATTACTTTTCGATGGCGCCGAAGAGGAACGCAAGGGTAACGATCCTCATCTTGAGCATGAGTCGCTCTTTTCTTTGCATAGGAAGCCCGCTCTCGCGAGTTTGCGGAGAGTTGGAGGCGTTCCTTCGGGTAGATATGTGAAGTCCCCGTTGTTTAGAGTCCGTATGCGAGAACGGACATAGGCATTTTGGTTGAAGCCTACCCGGACATGTAGTTCGGATCGGTGATGTTGCATTGCATAAGGCCGGAGAAGACTCCGTGCTATTTGGTGTTTTTCGGGTTTTCTACGCGGTAGATTGCAGCAGGGAGCCTTGGGGACTAACCCAAAGGTGCACCCGGAAAACTGGGCGGACACGAGGTCTTGCCAACTTGGTGGCCTGAGAGCCAACTTGAACATAACGGGGTTATGTGTCTTGCGGTAGAATGGGAATCGGTGAAAGTTTGACCCGCGCAAATGGCTTAAATTGCCGTTGCGATGTGAGCACGGGTTAGATGGAGCCGTACCCGCTTTATGTCGTTCGGGTTAGAGAGACCTAAAGGTACATGGCACTCGCCGTTGGCATAGATGGGGGTCTTCGGTGGTCAATGGCTTAAATTGACGTGACCAATACCATGAAGACGAATTGCTCATAGGAATGGCCGTCCAAGTGGCGGTGGTGAGTCCGGAATGTTAATGGCTTAAATTGACGTAACATCGACCGGTTCACCGAGAATGTGCCCTGAGTGCACGGGACGTGTGGCCGTACGAGCCAACGTCTGTGATGAAATGGCTATGATAATATGCATTGCTCGCTTGTGCTAATGAAATGCAGGGAAGGAGCATCGCCGCCCCGAGTTGGGGGCAGGATCGTTATAATTTGGTCAGCATTGCTGACCGTTGCTTTGTTTGCCACCGTGCGGTGGTTTGTTTGCTTGCAGGTGCAGCTGGACCAAGCGGTCAATAGCGGGCTAAAGCCCTTTTTGCGAAGCTGGCCCTCGAAGGCCCGAATGGAAATGTTTTATGTTTTGTTCATGTATGGCCGGCCTGCGTGCCGAGGTTTGGAAATCATGTAAAAGACAAGTGAAACATTTTGTAAGGCCTTAAGGCCGACTTTTGAGTATTTTGTAATAACATTCCTATTATCATGTTAGTGGACATTCATGCTTATTGCTGGGTTCTTGTTTTGCAACTTATATAAATTGCTTCCGCTAGAATGCTCTGTGTAGGACGTTGAGATTGGTTGGATGGTTTCCATAAGTAACCACCCGGTCTGTCTGTGGTATATGGCGTCGGGCCCCGGCCGGACCTACTGCTATATGCTATGCGACGGATAGGGGGTGTTACATATGTGTACCGTGGTTCGGCAAGCTCTATAAGGAGTTGTTGTTTGAGGCCCATTTCACGAAGTACTCCATTCACCGGGGCAGTACAAAGATGTACTTCGACATGAAGAAATCCTTTTGGTGGCCTGGTTTGAAGCGGGATATAGCTTTGTATTTGAGTCCGAGGTTTTTGGAGTCATTCAAAGTTACGGAACGCATTGGAGAAGCAGTCTACCGGTTGGCGTTGCCCATGGAGCTGAGAGGATTACACGATGGCTTCCATGTTTCAGTTTTAAGGAAAGCCTTAGCAGAGTCAAGTGTTGTGGTTGAGTAAATGACGGTGCCGGTGGAGGAGTATTTGAGGACAAATGTCCGTCCAGTTGGCATAGAGGATTCAGAAGTTCGACAGTTGCAGATTAAAGAGGTTAAACTCATAAAAGTGTGTTGGGATAACTGCGGATGAAATGAATTCTCCTGGGAGCATGAACAAGCAATACGGGAGGACTTTCCAGAACTTTTTTGCTTCGGGTATGCTTGTTGCTTGAGTGCGTGCTAAATTTCGAGAATGAAATTCTTTTAAGGGGGGTGGAATTGTAACACCCCCATTTCCAGAGCTTGAGTCTCTGGAAGCTAACGCGCGGCGGTAGTAAGCAACCGCCCGTCGATAGCTTCTTTCGTTGAGATCGAAGTGTTGAGATGAATCATCAAGTGGTAGTGTGCGGTGCTAGGTATCTACTGTCCGGTGGTATCCCCCTTTTCATTGAGTGTATTGAGAGGCTATCGTTCAGTGGTAGCGCTAACGCTAGCGATAGCGGGGCTTTCAATAGAGGATAACGCATCTGGAAACTACTGCTATGCGGTAGATGGCTACCGCCCAGTGGTAGCAGTCGGAAACAGTTCCGTTGGGTGTGGTTTCTGGCCGTCCGATTAGCTTGGGATTTGATCTTGTGGCCCAGAATCCTTCATCCAAGAGGCCTATATAGGGCTGAAACCCTCTTTCCCCTCATCCTTCTCAGTTGAGTGGGTGTTAGGGTTTGGGAGAGAGGGTATGGAGGAGGAAGAAGAAGTGCTTTCTCTGCCATTAGCGAAGCTCCGAGGATCTGTTCGTCAATCTAAAGCCAGATCCGTGGAGAGGACTTGAAGGCGCACGCTTTCAAACGTGTAAAACAAGATCTCAATGGCGATGAAGAGGAGACGTAAGGTAATGACATTTCTCCTCTCGGTTTTTGGGTGCGTGCATGACATCCGTTTATTTCTTGCTTTCTTTCAAGCTTTTGGCATCGGATCTCTCAAATGAGAGGGATACGGGTTGTCATGGTTCAAGAGGAGCCACCCGGTCGATTGTGTCCGTCCCCGACATGTTGCATTAGAAATCCACTCCACTAGTGGATTAGGCATTGTGGATGAAGCTGTAGTCGCGACCGTTAGTCCGACTCTATGATGTTGCATAACTATCCTTAAGGATTTTGCTAGAAGTACATTTGCGGCAAGATGTCGTTGGTGATGTTTGCCCCTTTTTCCTTCGTGCGAGAACGAATGGTGGATTAGGGTGGGGAAGGCTACGTTTGTTGATTGATGTGCGATGGCGCGGCTTTGTCTCTGTGGTCGAATGCCTAGCCCATGACGTTCAAGTCATATGTGGAGAGTGTCCCGACGAGACAAGTCCCCTTCTGAAGAACCGACGAGGATGCCAAGCTTTTGACAAGCCCGAGCAATGAAACCCATGAGAGGGTGGGGTCAAGCATGGTTTCTTAGCATCTGTTTGTTTGTGTGACGGAATCCTAGCATGAGAAGTCAGATCTTGCAGGAAAGCCCAAGTTTTGAGACCGACGAGCAGGTGGGGCCTAGGCAAGAGTTCTGTGTGGCGACTTGAATATCATTATGGGAAATTGGAAGTACCCATGTGATGTGATGTAATAATGTGTGATGATGTGTTAGATTCATCCACTATATGATGCATTGGGTGAAACCCAGATTTGCATACATGTTGCATGGTAGGCCATTTTTATTAAATGCTCAACCTAAAAACATGATTGATGTGTGTGACATCCCAACATGTTTCTTTACTCTCCGTGTTTATATACATTTGTATATGAAGTGCTGACCTGCAGGGTGATGGAGTTGTTGGAACCGATGTTTCACATTCCCTTGTTTGAGAATATCAACTTTCAGGTTGTATTTGATCATGTCTTGTGTTGATATAGTGTGCAAGTTGACAGGTGAAAGCAAAGAAATAGAAGACTCCTATGGATACTACTGACGAGCGATAGAAGTTACCACCGAGCGATAGCGGTGAATTAATTCGATAAAGCACACGGGAAGTTATCGCGTCGCGCTAGTCCTACCGCACGCGCTGCCCACTCAACACTCCAAGGCATTGACTGCGTTGAGACAACAGTACCACTGGGCGATAGCTCTAGTACTGCGTCGCGGTAACACACTCAATGCCTCAAGGCATAGAGAGCGTTGAGACAGCACTACTGTCAGGCTCTAGCATGGTATCTGTAACGCCCCGGATTTTTATGACGTACGCATGATGGGCGTTACGTGGGCTTTGATTGTACTTTGAGCATGGTTTTTCCCACGGGCTTGCGAGTGGTTCTTTTTGGTTGCTGAGTTGCACGATTCCCCAGCAAACCGTAGTCCAAATAAGGGACTCGGTGAGGCCTCTTAGGGAATGCCTGCATGTTTTCGCGCCCGGGGAATGTTGCTCAAAAAAAGTTGCTGGTTCAGGAAACAAAAAGGGTAAAAAGTGCTTAAGGCAAAAATGGTCTAGGACGTCCCAGGAACATTTTTCACAAAAGGGGAAAATGGTCGTTTTTGTGCTACACGCCCCCTGTCACGGGCGTGACCCAGGCCGTGACCTGGGCGTGACCTCCTGGACTCGACGAATTTTTCTTGCGTCGAGTTGAGCTCGACGAATGGGGTACACGCCCCCTGACACGGGCGTGTCACGGGCCGTGTCCCGCTTCGTCGAGTGTCGAGTGTCGATCGGCGAGTATCGAGCGTCGAGTATCGAGTGTCGAGTCGTCGAGAGAGGGGACACGGCCTGTGACACGGGCGTGTCACAGGGCGTGTCAGGCTGGGTCGAGTGTCGACACTTTCTGTCGACGAGGTGTCGAGACACGGGTTACACGCCCTAGGTCACGGGCGTGACCGACCCGTCACGGGCGTGTACCCCGGCCGTGTACCGTCTGGATAAACATGGAATTGCCGCCTTTCGGCGCCGCTTATGGTACACGCCCTGTGTCACGGGCGTGACACAGGGCGTGACCGGCCCGAAAATCGACTTTTTCCAGTTTTTGTGTGCCATTCATTTCCTTGATCCTGCATCGAACGGTTCAGCTCTGTTCTGGTCAAATTTAGGCCGAAACAGAGAAGTGATATCTCATTTTTCTTCTTCTTTTCATCTTCCCTTCTTCTTCTTCACTTCTCAAAGAAAAAGTAAGGGAAATATCTTCATCTTCTTCTTCCTTCTCCTCAAAGAGAAAGCAAAGAGAGCAAGGCTCAAGCAAGGCAAGAAAAGAAAAGCAGCCGTCGTGGCATCGTCTCGGTTCAGGCAAGTGGTGTTCTTCACCCTTGCCAATCTCCTTTCTTGAATTTTGATGTTATAGTTTTGATGCTAATCCTCTTTCAAATTCCATAGCTTGTTCTTCATGATACCTTTGAATTTCTCAATACTTTACTAACATGATCTCCATGCTTAAATTCTCTAGCTTTATGATTACTTCATGTCATTTATTTCTCCTCATGTATAATCATGAAGATGGTTCTTGTTTCTCATCACGTACTTTATTCGTGTTCCTCATGATTATAGCGTAATCCATCTTCTAGCAACTTGTTAGCATGTGTGAGGGCGATGAAAGGAAACGTGTTACCTTGGGTTATGGGGTGTTTTGCGAGGCGAATTCGTGAAGCATGGCGGGAGCGTTTGTGTGAGACTTTTGCAAGGGGTGGTGTGGTTTCAGCCTGTGGCCACCGGGTTTTGTTTTGTGGTTAGAGAGACCACTTTGGCCCCGATTTGGGCTGGTTTTGTTTGGTGCGTTCCACTTTAGGGCCGCCACCGATAAGACCCTTGTGAAATTGAACTTAACCACTGCTTATGCTTCACTTGTCTAGTAGATTCTTGTTCTATGAATGATGGAATAGTCATGTGTTTTGCCTTTTGTTCCTGCGGTTTGAGCAGGACTTGAAGAACTAGTACGCACTTGGTGTGGTTGACCCTTTGGAATGACATTGTTTTTCTACATGTACGCACTTGTTTTGTGCACTCTTTTGACGTAAGCATTGCTATGGGGTCGGTAAGCCCCTTCTTGATTCATTATGAAATTTGTACTCTCTTTTGTATAGTTTGGTTGATTGCTGAGGTATTCTTGCTTGAATGCCTCAGGTGCAGGTTGTAGCCGGTTGAGCGGCTAGGTTGGTTGGAGGCGTTTCTTGGGAGCTAACCGAGCATTCAAAGCGAGGTAGTTCTCCTTTTGTTGTACAGACATACATGTGCCCCAATGGGTTCGTGTCAGCTTGTTGGCGCCCATTTGGTGGATTTTCTGTTATGTAAATATGAACTAGACTGCTATTGTAACTCCTTTGGATGGAATGTACTTGCTTTTGGGATAGTTTTCTGGTAGGTTGCATTAGGTATTTTGAAGCTAAACCAAAACTATTATTGTATCTCATGCATACATGACTTGCTAAATTAAGACTTATTTTCAAATAACGTAAACAAAGAGGATTTCGTATAAAAATATCACTCTAGGCTGCATATAGGAGTTCGGGATGAATAAACCAAGGATTTCCGCCGCGTAACAATGTGTTTTGATACCTAAGGCCGAGGGATACGGCCAGCAAATGAACTAATTTTCTTACATATAACTGTTGAATTTCAATTCATAAAGTAAGCGTCAAGGGTTGCCTGAACGTGTGCAGTTATCCCCTGCACGACGTGGCATCATAACCCGTAGTTCCTCTTGCTCTGATACGAGGTACTCGTTGAGGAAATGCGGGTTGTGACAGTTGGTATCAGAGCCAGGTTTGCTTGACATTTGGTCGGGCAAACTTTCCTTTTTGTTTTGTGCGTGTAAGCATCATTTCATACACACACCGAGGTGCCATCAGTATGTCTTGGCCGAAGCACGTACACTACACTCATGGCATGAACAGAAGTATATGGGGCATATTATGTAGTATGGGATGCATAATATGTGGTTGTATATGGATCCACCATAGGGGCAACATGTGAGGGTTATGTAGTATGGGATGCATAACCTCACCACATGGATGCGACTAGCACGTTTTCTTTTCTTCGTTGCATGCAATGCTATGTAGTATGGGATGCATAGTATTGTGATGCGTACGACCGCTCATGGCATGCATTAAGGCCGTTTCTAGAATGCATAGCACAGCACGCATAACATAACATTGCATGAGCACAACGTGCCAAGCGAAGACTTACATGATGACACCTGTACACACATGGTTTTGGGTCAAATCAAGTCATGCATCCATCGGTTAGGCACAAATTAGTGGGATGACGGTGAGTCATCTTTAGGTTAGGCATACCATCTTTCTCAAACTCCCAAAGCAAGTTAGCAGTTGATGTTCATATTTTTATATGTATGGTCTGTACATAGCCGTTGTGTGTTTTGTTGGGTTTGAGATTGACAAGAGTGAACGTGTTTCTAGGATGTCGAAGCGTCCAGTGACAAGGCAAACTCCCCAATCTGAGGGCGAATCTTTGGGCGCGCAGAATAATGCGCTGATAGATAGTCTTCGCCAAAGTAATGAGGCTTTGACGAGACAGGTGCAGGAAGTGCAGTCCCAGCTTCAAGCTATGTCATCCGCTATGTCTGGGCTGGCACCAAGAGGACAAGAGACGGTTAGAGGCCCCACTAGTTCGACTCCTTCAGTGGCAGTGACACCCCCAGTTGTGGTTCCTCCTGCGATGACGTTTATCTCGCAGTTCCAACGACTTGGACCACCGACGTATGACGGAAAAGCAGACTTCGTAATCTTGGATGACTGGGTGATCACGTTGGAAGAAATGTTTGTGTATGCTGGTGTGACTGAGGACCAGAAGGTGATGCTTGCTGCCTATCAACTTAAGGGATTGGCGAAAGGATGGTGGTTACGAGAAAAGGAAGGCCTAGGGGCGGGCTGTTCGTGGGAAGTGTTTAAAGAACTGGTACGGCGCAAGTTTCTACCGGCAGTGGAAAGGGACCGCCTGATGAATGACTTTTTGTATTTGAAGCAAAGGAAACTCACAGTGAGTGAGTATGAAATCGAGTTTAGCAAGTTAAGCCGGTTTGCACCGAGCTTGGTGACGACAGAAGCTGATCGCGTCAAGCGGTTTTTGGGCGGACTCCGCAGCGACGTACAGCAGTTCGCAAGTGCTTATGGAGCGACGAGTTACACTGCTGTGGTTGAGGCGGCGTTGAAGGTGGAAGCGATCGAAACGGCAAAACAAAGAGGACAACTGATGAGGAAGGATAAGAGGAAGCTGGTGGGAGGGAAAAGCTCCCAAGACGCAGACGTAAGGAAGAGAAACAAGGAGACATGTAGCTTCTGTGGCCGAGCTGGTCACCCCTTTGAGACATGTTTCAAGCGGTTGGGGATGCAAAAGAAGGAGCAGGTGCACGCCATTCAGGGTGCGCCAACCAGAGACTTGGAGTGTACATTTTGTGGGAGAAGAGGTCATGATGTGAGCCGCTGCTGGGCCAAAGATAAGGTATGCTTTCAGTGTGGCAGACCAGGACATCTTCGTGCAAGGTGCCCACAGGTTCAAGCTGTGTTGCAACCCGCACCACTCCAGGCTTTGCCTCCGCCTCCGCGCTTGGACAAAGGCAAAGGGAAGTTGAATGTGGTCTCTGCAGAGGAAGCGCATACATCACCTCAGGTTATTTCAGGTTCGATTCCGTCCTCTGGTTCTCGTTTTGTGTATACCTAGTATGTGTAGTTCTTAGCGTAGCATATATACTTTATAGGAAACTTTAAGGTCAAGAACCGTTGGGCGCGTGTTCTCTTTGATTCTGGCGCGACTCATTCATTTGTAGCGCGAACCTTTCTAGATCGGTATCATTTGACACCAGAGCGAGTGGGGAATGCATTTTTGGTGAAATTTCCTTCCGGCGCTTCTGTGGTGGCTGACTGGGGTCTTCTTGATTGTCCCATTTTGTTGGGAGATTTTATAGCAAGGGTTGATTGCAAGGTAATCGATTTGGAAGATTTCGACGTCATTCTGGGTATGGACTGGTTATCCCGCTATGACGTCGTCATCCAGTGCAGAGGGAAGCGCTTGGATTTTGTCAAGGATGATGGTCAGCCAGGAAGTGTGTATGGTGATTCTTGCCAGGATTCTCCAGGGCTTTCGGCGGTATGTGTTCGGACGTTGTTTGTTTCCGACTGTTTTGCTTGTCTTGTCTCCGTTGTGGGGACTAGTGTTGTTTTGCCGCTTTTGGAGGAGATTCCTGTTGTGCGTGACTTCCCAGATGTTTTTCCTACTGACCTTCCTGGTCTACCCCCTGATCGTGACGTCGAGTTTGTTATTGAGTTGGAGCCGGGTACGCGACCGATCGCGAAAGCTCCATATAGGATGGCCCCGCGTGAGCTAGCAGAGTTGCGTACACAGTTGGATGACTTATTGGCAAAAGGGTTTATCCGGCCGAGTTCATCACCTTGGGGTGCACCGGTGTTATTTGTAAAGAAGAAAGATGGGTCGATGCGGCTTTGCATCGATTACCGGGAGTTGAACAAGGTGACTATTAAAAACAGGTACCCACTGCCAAGAATCGATGATTTATTTGATCAACTGCGTGGCAGTTCTGTCTTTTCGAAGATTGATCTCCGCTCGGGCTATCATCAGCTCAAGGTCCGGGAATCTGATATTCCGCGAACTGCATTTCGATCACGGCATGGCCACTTTGAATTCCTTGTGATGTCGTTTGGATTGACCAATGCACCATCAGCTTTCATGGATCTGATGAACAGAGTGTTCAAGGACTATTTGGATAAATTTGTGGTGGTGTTTATTGATGATGTTCTTATCTACTCCCGCAGTGCGGAGGAACATGAACAGCATCTGCGAGTAGTATTGGCCACTTTACGAGATCAACGGTTATTCGCCAAGCTAAGCAAATGCGAGTTTTGGTTGTCGCAAGTTGCTTTTCTGGGTCATGTCATTAATCACCAGGGTATTTCAGTGGATCCCGAAAAGATTTCTGCGGTCATGGAATGGAGAAGACCGGAAACACCCAAGGAGATTCGAAGCTTCTTGGGCTTAGCCGGCTATTATCGCAGATTTGTCGAAGGTTTTGCGACGTTGGCCGCACCTTTGACTCGATGTACCCAGAATAACGTGGCATTTGAATGGAATGACACGTGTGAGACCTCCTTCCTGGAACTCAAACATCGATTATGTACTGCTCCTGTGTTGGTCTTGCCGACGGAAGGAAAAGAGTATGAAGTGTTTGTGGATGCGTCGCACGTTGGACTTGGCTGTGTGTTAATGCAAGACAAGAAGGTGATTGCGTATGGGTCTCGGCAGTTGAAAAGTCATGAAAAGAATTACCCAACGCATGATTTGGAGTTTGCAGCGGTGATATTTGCATTGAAGTTGTGGAGACACTTGCTATATGGTGCGCAGTGTAAAATCTTTACAGATCATAAGAGTTTGAAGTATGTCTTCACGCAGAAAGAACTTAATTTGCGCCAACGGCGATGGCTTGAGTATGTCGCGGATTATGATGTGGACATTCAGTATCAACCGGGGAAGGCGAATGTTGTGGCCGATGCTTTGAGTCGGAAGACGGGGAAATTATTTCATCTTTCTGTCGACCGTCTTGTGGAGGAATTTCTGTTGATGGATATTACGGTGGGCAGATATGAACCGCAAAGTCATTCGGCAATAGAAGAACCGTCATGGCTGGTGCTTACAAGACAACATCAAAAAGATGATCCTGATCTGTTGCATTTATCTCTTCGGACTGAAAAGAGTGAATTACCGGATTTTGCGATTGATGGTGCAGGCACGTTAAAGTATCGTGGGCGCTTTTGTATTCCTGCAGTTGGGGAGATTCGTGAGATGGTGTGTAAGGAAGCACACGGCGCAAGTATGGCCTACCATCCAGGCTCAACAAAAATGTACCGTGATTTGAAACAAATTGTCTGGTGGTATGGAATGAAAAGAGATATAGCGCAATTTGTCTCAGAATGTCATACCTGCAAACGGGTGAAAGCTGATCATGCGAAGCCTGGTGGCAAGTTGACACCATTGGAGATTCCAACCTGGAAGTGGGAAAGCATCTCAATGGATTTTATTACCGGTTTACCAAGATCTCCCCGAGGACATGACTCCGTGTGGGTGATCGTGGATAGGTTGACCAAGTGTGCTCATTTCATACCCTTTAAGGTCAACTACCCGATAAAAACAATAGCGGAGCTCTATGTGAACGAGATCATCTGACTGCATGGTGTGCCTGTGAATATCATTTCAGACCGAGATTCCCGCTTTACCTCTCATTTTTGGCGCAGTTTACAAGAGGGTTTGGGAACAGATTTGCGATACTCCACAGCTTATCATCCTCAGACGAATGGCCAAACCGAGAGAGTAAATCAAATTGTAGAAGACATGATTCGATGTTACATTCTGGAGTATGGCGGAGCATGGGATGAACGTTTGCGGCTTAGGGAGTTCGCGTATAATAATAGCTATCAAGAAAGCTTGCAAATGGCTCCGTTTGAAGCGTTATATGGGCGACGATGTCGGACCCCACTCTTTTGGACTGAGGTTGGCGAGCGGCCTTTGTTGGGGCCAGAGGCGCTCGAGGATATGGAAGTTGCAGTACGAGGTATTCGGGAGAAGCTCCGAATCGCCCAAGAGCGATATGAAAAGTATGCCAACCGACTAAGGTCGGAATTGGAGTTTGCGGTGGGGGATTCTGTTTTCTTGAAAGTCTCCCCAATGGTTGGGATTAAAAGATTTGGGAAAGAGCGCAAATTAGACCCAAGATTTGTAGGTCCCTTCAAGATTCTTGCGCGAGTTGGAGCATCTGCCTACAAACTGGAATTACCTGTGAACTTTCCTGGTGTTCACAATGTGTTTCATGTTAGCCAACTGCGCAAGTGTATGCGGAAGGACGCGCAAGTGTTGGACGTTGTGCCGCAATTAGCGCCAAACCTTTCGTATGTGGAGATGCCCATCCGGATATTAGACTCCCAAGATCGTGTGTTGCGGAAAAAGAAGATTCCTATGGTAAAGGTGTTATGGAAAAATCAGGATGTGGAAAGCGCGACGTGGGAGCTCGAGTCAACGATGAGGGTGGCTCACCCTCATTTCTTCCCGTAAGCTGGTATGTGATTTAGTGTTTGATTGGATTCATGTTTTGGTTTGCTTGTGTGTTGGGTTTTGTGAAAAGTTTCGAGGCGAAACTTTTTGTTAGGGGGAGTGATTGTAACGCCCCGGATTTTTATGACGTACGCATGATGGGCGTTACGTGGGCTTTGATTGTACTTTGAGCATGGTTTTTCCCACGGGCTTGCGAGTGGTTCTTTTTGGTTGCTGAGTTGCACGATTCCCCAGCAAACCGTAGTCCAAATAAGGGACTCGGTGAGGCCTCTTAGGGAATGCCTGCATGTTTTCGCGCCCGGGGAATGTTGCTCAAAATAAGTTGCTGGTTCAGGAAACAAAAAGGGTAAAAAGTGCTTAAGGCAAAAATGGTCTAGGACGTCCCAGGAACATTTTTCACAAAAGGGGAAAATGGTCGTTTTTGTGCTACACGCCCCCTGTCACGGGCGTGACCCAGGCCGTGACCTGGGCGTGACCTCCTGGACTCGACGAATTTTTCTTGCGTCGAGTTGAGCTCGACGAATGGGGTACACGCCCCCTGACACGGGCGTGTCACGGGCCGTGTCCCGCTTCGTCGAGTGTCGAGTGTCGATCGGCGAGTATCGAGCGTCGAGTATCGAGTGTCGAGTCGTCGAGAGAGGGGACACGGCCTGTGACACGGGCGTGTCACAGGGCGTGTCAGGCTGGGTCGAGTGTCGACACTTTCTGTCGACGAGGTGTCGAGACACGGGTTACACGCCCTAGGTCACGGGCGTGACCGACCCGTCACGGGCGTGTACCCCGGCCGTGTACCGTCTGGATAAACATGGAATTGCCGCCTTTCGGCGCCGCTTATGGTACACGCCCTGTGTCACGGGCGTGACACAGGGCGTGACCGGCCCGAAAATCGACTTTTTCCAGTTTTTGCGTGCCATTCATTTCCTTGATCCTGCATCGAACGGTTCAGCTCTGTTCTGGTCAAATTTAGGCCGAAACAGAGAAGTGATATCTCATTTTTCTTCTTCTTTTCATCTTCCCTTCTTCTTCTTCACTTCTCAAAGAAAAAGTAAGGGAAATATCTTCATCTTCTTCTTCCTTCTCCTCAAAGAGAAAGCAAAGAGAGCAAGGCTCAAGCAAGGCAAGAAAAGAAAAGAAAAGCAGCCGTCGCGGCATCGTCTCGGTTCAGGCAAGTGGTGTTCTTCACCCTTGCCAATCTCCTTTCTTGAATTTTGATGTTATAGTTTTGATGCTAATCCTCTTTCAAATTCCATAGCTTGTTCTTCATGATACCTTTGAATTTCTCAATACTTTACTAACATGATCTCCATGCTTAAATTCTCTAGCTTTATGATTACTTCATGTCATTTGTTTCTCCTCATGTATAATCATGAAGATGGTTCTTGTTTCTCATCACGTACTTTATTCGTGTTCCTCATGATTATAGCGTAATCCATCTTCTAGCAACTTGTTAGCATGTGTGAGGGCGATGAAAGGAAACGTGTTACCTTGGGTTATGGGGTGTTTTGCGAGGCGAATTCGTGAAGCATGGCGGGAGCGTTTGTGTGAGACTTTTGCAAGGGGTGGTGTGGTTTCAGCCTGTGGCCACCGGGTTTTGTTTTGTGGTTAGAGAGACCACTTTGGCCCCGATTTGGGCTGGTTTTGTTTGGTGCGTTCCACTTTAGGGCCGCCACCGATAAGACCCTTGTGAAATTGAACTTAACCATTGCTTATGCTTCACTTGTCTAGTAGATTCTTGTTCTATGAATGATGGAATAGTCATGTGTTTTGCCTTTTGTTCCTGCGGTTTGAGCAGGACTTGAAGAACTAGTACGCACTTGGTGCGGTTGACCCTTTGGAATGACATTGTTTTTCTACATGTACGCACTTGTTTTGTGCACTCTTTTGACGTAAGCATTGCTATGGGGTCGGTAAGCCCCTTCTTGATTCATTATGAAATTTGTACTCTCTTTTGTATAGTTTGGTTGATTGCTGAGGTATTCTTGCTTGAATGCCTCAGGTGCAGGTTGTAGCCGGTTGAGCGGCTCGGTTGGTTGGAGGCGTTTCTTGGGAGCTAACCGAGCATTCAAAGCGAGGTAGTTCTCCTTTTGTTGTACAGACATACATGTGCCCCAATGGGTTCGTGTCAGCTTGTTGGCGCCCATTTGGTGGATTTTCTGTTATGTAAATATGAACTAGACTGCTATTGTAACTCCTTTGGATGGAATGTACTTGCTTTTGGGATAGTTTTCTGGTAGGTTGCATTAGGTATTTTGAAGCTAAACCAAAACTATTATTGTATCTCATGCATACATGACTTGCTAAATTAAGACTTATTTTCAAATAACGTAAACAAAGAGGATTTCGTATAAAAATATCACTCTAGGCTGCATATAGGAGTTCGGGATGAATAAACCAAGGATTTCCGCCGCGTAACAATGTGTTTTGATACCTAAGGCCGAGGGATACGGCCAGCAAATGAACTAATTTTCTTACATATAACTGTTGAATTTCAATTCATAAAGTAAGCGTCAAGGGTTGCCTGAACGTGTGCAGTTATCCCCTGCACGACGTGGCATCATAACCCGTAGTTCCTCTTGCTCTGATACGAGGTACTCGTTGAGGAAATGCGGGTTGTGACAGTATCACACTGTGGTAGTCTACTCAATGCTTCAAGGCGTTGAATGCATTGAGGCTGGCCTATTGTCGGGTGCTAGAATGGTACCGCGCCGTGGTAGTCCACTCAACGCTTCAAAGCATTGAGGGCATTGAGACAAGCCTACCGCCGGGTGCTATCTGCTTACCGCTTCATGCTAGCTTTGGAAAGAGGAAAATATTCGCTTGGAATATTTTTCCAAATTTAGAGGACAACTGACACATCAAGCGCGTGAACCTGCCGATGGGCGCTAGTCTTATCGCTGGCAGTATCCTATTTTTACTAAGACGTATATAAGGCCGCCTCAGTTGCTGAAAACAAAATGCAAAAAAATCAGTTAGAAAAATGCAAAAAAATCAAGCGCGTGAACTCCAACAGAAAATCAATTAGACAAATGCAAAAAATCAGTTTGACAAGGCAATACTGCGGTCGACGAAAGCAGAGCTGCGTTCGACGAACGACATACTCAGTTCGACGAATCAGAGTCTTAACTCTGAAGTTTAGCTAGACGAACTTTGAGCTCCGGTCGACGAACTTTGATCTCTACTCAGAAACTCAGCTCGATGAAAGTCAAGCTCAGCTAGACGAACTCTGAGCTCAGGTCGACAAATTAGCAGATTCAGTTCGACGAACTACAGGCTCAGGTAGACAAAATGCTTGCTGAGTTTGACTAATTCTCTCAGTGGTTTAGGCAGTTTTATTTACAGAAGGCAGAGAAGTTTCAGGCTTAATTTCAGGGTGTTATATATTCTCAAGACAGTATGATTTAAAGGTCTTAATTACAGACAACTGTGACTCTGATATTTAATGCAAATATTCTAACGAATATAGTTGTTTAGAGGTAGAATTAAATATGGATTATCACGGAGTTTAAGGCTAACCAATTTTCAAGGCAGTTACCATTCTTGGGAATTCCTTAGCCGTCTCAGAATTGATTAATTCAAATGTTTGAATTCCTCTCATCCCTCTATATATGTACATAAAATTGCTATCTGAATGTTACACACTCAAGGTTATAGACTCAGACATACAAACCTAGACATACTGACTTAGAGACTTGTAGATCAACACATACTCTTACAGAATTAGATCTTCAGTCTCTGCTTGTGAAAAGTCTCCATCTCTTAGATACAGGAAGACCTACACCCCGAAGAAAAGACTCCCTCTCCTGATCATAAACTCTACTCAAATCAGAGGGAGCCTTTTTGCTTCAACATCAATCCACTAGTCTTCTCAGAGAATCTTGAAAGAGAAGACATCATCAACTTTTGTTTATTTTCATAAACTATGTACAGGGTTATAACTCCCTTCAAAAGTTAAACCCCTTGGTTCTAAGTCTCCTGATCAAAAGACTTAATTTGGTTTTTGGGCAGCTGATCAAAAGCTCAAAGGGTTGCGAGATCTCCCTTAGAAAAATAGATCTTATTGTGGCAGGGCACCTGAGAAAAAACCTATGGTGGTAGGGCACCTGATCAGAAACCTGTGGTGGCAGGGCACCTGATAAAAAACATATAGTGGATTCCTACCAGGGGGTAGAAGAGTGGATGTACCCAGTTTTATTGGGGAACCACTATAAATTTCCTTATGTTGTATGTGATTGTTATTCTCTTTATTTGTGTGCTGTGATTTTTGTTATATATATATATATATATCACTAGTTTTTAAATTTGCTATAAAACTAAATCAAGATTTTAAAATACCCTATTCACCCCCCCCCCCCCCCCACTCCCCCCCCCCCCCCCCCTCTAATGTAAAGAAGATTTATCCCTCTTTTACAATTAGGATCATAGGCCACTTTCTTTGTCTTTCTTGAGAAAGAGTTATTAAGTAGAAAGACTATCAGGGTAGAACTTGAAGAAGTTCAAGAACCACAAACTGTGAATGAACCGGAATTGGAACCTGAGCCAGGACTACAAGTTGTTATAGCTGGACAGCTTGCTCAGGAAACATAAGTTCCACATAGATCTGGTAGACCAAGGTTTGAGCCTGTGAGATTTGGATTTCTCGTGTCTCAAATAGGTAATGTGTTGCTTATGGATCATAGTGATGAGCCTGCAACCTACCAAGAGACTATGAGTTGACCAGACTCCGAGAAGTGGCTTGAGGCCATGAAATCTGAAATGGAATCCATGTATGAAAACTAAGTTTGGACCTTGGTGGTACCACCTGAAGGGGTACGACCCATAGGGTGCAAGTGGTTCTTCAAGAATAAGACCTACATGGATGGGAATGTATAGACATTCAAAGGGCGACTGGTGGCTAAAGGTTTCAAGCAAATTCATGTTGTTGACTATGATGATACCTTTTCCCCTGTTGTCATAGTTAAGTCCATCAGAATTCTTCTTGTTATTGCTGCGTATTATGACTACGAGATCTGGCAGATGGATGTCAAAATGGCTTTCCTAAATGGAAACCTCCTTGAGGAAGTGTATATGACACAACCCTAGGGTTTTGTATCTTCAGGCGAAGCCACTAAAATATGCAAGCTGCAGAGATCCATTTATGGATTAAAATAGGCTTCTCAAAGTTGGAATCTTCGTTTTGATAAAATGATCAAAGAGTTTGGTTTTATCAAGAATGAGGATGAACTATGTATTTACAAGAGGATTAGTAGGAGCATTGTTGTCTTTCTAATATTATATGTAGATGACATACTGTTGATCGAGAATAACAAACCAACCCTACAAGTTGTTAAGAACAACATAGGGAGCTTCTTTTCTATGAAGGACTAGGTGAAATGACTTATATACTTAGTATTAAGATATATAAAGATAGATAGAAGAAGTTGTTGGGTTTGACCCAAAGTACATACATTGATAATGTGTTGAAACGGTTCAACATGCTTGAGTCCAAGAAAGGATTCTTACCCATATCTTATGGTGTGAGTATCTCTAAGGACCAGTGTCCTAAGTCTTGTGAAGTTAAGGATAGCATGAAGTTGATTCCATATATTTCGGCAATTGGGTCAATCATGTATGCAATGATATGTACTCGACCCGATGTCTCTTATGTCTTAAGAATGACTAGAAGGTATCAGTATGATCCTGGTGAAAGCCACTGGATTGTTGTCAAGAATATCCTAAAGTACTTGCATAGGACTAAGGATACATTCTTGGTATTTGGTGGAGAGGAAGAGCTCGTTATAAGGGGTTACAGGGATGTTAGCTTTCAAATTGGTAGGCATGATTCAAAGTCTCAATCAAAGTTCTTATTTTGCCTAAATGGAGGTGTTATTAGCTTGAAAAGTTCCAAGCATTAGACAGTTGTCGATTCTACAACTGAGGCCGAGTATATCACTGCAGCAAATGTGGCGAAGGAGTCTGTATGGATTAGGAAATTCATCGATGAGTTAGATGTAGTTCCTAGTATTGTTCGTCCTGTAGATCTCTACTGTGACAACAACGGTGCAATTGAACTTGCTTCGGAACCTAGATCTCATCAGCGCTCTAAGCACATACTTCGACGGTTGCTTCTTATTCGAGAAATTATCGATCGAGGAGATCTGAGCATTTGTAGAGTGTCGATAGAGGAGAATATTGCAGATCCACTAACAAAGCCTCTCACTCAAAGAAAGCATGATGATCATGTTAGATCTATGGGTATACGATACCTTAATGATCAGCCCTAGTGAGAGTCTCATGGATTGTATGTTTGTTGGCTATAATAATTCATTTGATGAATAGACTACTGTATACATTTCATTTATATATTTTGGCAAGTTATTTTATTTGTAAATTTATTTCTATTGTGATAGAGAAATTTAACATAATAAATGCCCTTAGAAGGTTTGTTTCCATGGGAGTCAAGTGGTGACTTGAATTTGAGAGCCTATGTTTTAGAATCTTCATTCTTACATGGTACCTGGTCGAGTGTCATCTTAGAAGCTAAGGGTGATGATGACACATTGAGACTAGCATGTGCATTGACTGATGATCGGTTCTCACAGGTCATGATATTGTGATATCAAGTCATCACATGGGTACTTGTTAGTGAATAAGTTATACTGGACAGACCCATCATGAGAATACTTTGTGGATTGTTATATGAACACGTCACAAGTATGACTCAAGTGGCAATGATATTTGTGGCCTTTGACCTGAAGTCACAATATTCATCGAGTGAGTAAGAGTGTGCTTTGATGTTAACAAAATTTTAGTCTTGAGAAAGTTGGATGATAAAGGTGGTTATTGGGTACGTTACGAATCATTTGAGTGCTTGTGTGTGAGCAGAGATGGGATTTGTCCTCCTATATAACAGGAGTTGCATCCAAGGGCCCCTTGATGGAATGGGATTGAGAAATGCATGTCCATGCTTGGTTGAGTCAATATATGATATTGGGCTCACCAATTTCTGGAAGTCCATTTTAGATCAGGAAACTAAGATTGAACAATTATGAGGGTGACATGGTCTATACCTCTAGTTTTATCCGGATGCAAGGGATGAAGGGACATGACAACACTGATACATTGGTCACGATGGATTTTGACTTCTAAACTCTTATTGCTTGGGGAGCAATGATGCATTGCTAGATGTCGCTCATTGTTTGTGAAGCTTTTGTTTGATACTCTCAAGATAAAGTGAGAGACTGTTAGTGTTACCATTGTAATCTGGAAGTGATCAATTATGTAGCCTCACTGCCAACACAGTATGGGACTATCAGGGTCGCACAAAAGAATTTTTGGAGAAATTGTGAGATTGGCTTAGTATGATTTGCTCATATGATGAATTGAAAATACTTAGCACAACCAAGCTTTGGAAGCGTCGAGTATGCTGAGACCACTCAACGCTTTTATCGAGTCAAGTGTTGACTCGTCGAATGGTGGCATTGAGTGCGTTGAGTTTACTCAACGATTCGTCGAGTAAAAGAGTTGATTTGTCGAGTATGTCACTTAAGTGTTGAGTGTGTTGAGTATACTTGACGATTCGTTGAGTCAAGGAGTTGATTCGACGAGTCTGAGTCTCAGGCATTGAGTGCGTTGAGTCCACTAAACGCCTTCGTCGAGTTAAAGGTTGACTCGACGAATCTGGCTCTTAGGCGTTTAGTGCATTGAGTCCACTCAATGCCTTCATCGAGTAAAGTGTTGATTTGACTGGTTTGGTGCTAAGAGCGTTGAGGCACTGAGTTCACTCAACGCCATTCGTTGAATATCTAATGGATACTCGACGATTCGTCGAGTATAGTTTGTATACTCAACGATTCATCGTATTTTTCATTGATACTCAATGATCCGTCGAGACAAGGGTTGTTTGGTCGAAAAATGCTGGAGTCTAAGTCCTAGGTCTGCGAATAGCGACGGGGTGTTCTGGTGAATTGATTTCACTATCAACCCGAAAAGGCAAGTGTACCTATCAAATTGTAGTACCAAGGTCGTATTAAAACTCGGGGTTGTCAACTACTATTACTCACGCTTCTACTATTATCCTATCATGCGATTGTTGGTTGTTTGAGAATTTTAAATTAAACTAAAGATAATATGAAAACTTCGGATAAAAAAAATAGCATTCGATCGATGATTCACCATGAAAAGAGATGAGAAGGATAAAAATTAATTTTTAAAATTGCAAACCAAACTCGACCGTGATAGATCCGAAAATAAGATATAATCTCGCTAGAGCATTAAATCCCCTAACTTATAGACATTTTGACCGAAATCTCTTTGCAAATCAAAAAGGCCTAAAGTTGCATTATCGAAGTAATCTGCACTATTGGATTTGACTCCAATCTGGAGGATTTACGTCGTCCTATCTTTAGGATTGCATGCAACTCCTTCCTTCTTTGAGTGATCTTTCAAATCAACGAGTCTTTCGACTACTATGAAATGAGATCAAATTGTCTACTACCGTATACCGGAAATACGGAGTCAACACGGGATAAATCAAAGAAGGATCGAGAATAAATTTGACAAAAATAAAACTAAGAAGTAAAGGGAAAACTCATCTCATTTTATGGATCCTCATGATCGAATGCTAACGAAAAATTAGCTACGCATAGTTAGGAAAGAAAGCACAAAAATAAGAGAAAGAGAATAATTTTTCATTGCTTGATAAAAAGGGAAGCACAAAATAATAGAAGGGAGAATATTATGCTACCAAAGAAAAGATTACAATAACAAGAAAATGATTACACTAATAAAAACTCAACAACATGTAAGAAAATAACTCTCTCTTGAACTAGCACTTCACTTGCTCTCCAAAATTCAACTCCTTCAATGCTTGAGGCAAGGGCTCCTTTTATAGATGAGGGGGAAGGTTCTAGAGGAAAGTGGATATGAAGGGGGGAAAGGGGGTCGGCCATGCATGAATGGGGCGGTGCATGAATGATATTTAATGGGGGAGAGAGAAGAGGCTACATGCATGCATTTTTATTTTGGAAAATAAAAAAAAAAGAACAGAATAAATATAAGAGGGGGGATGGATGGGTTTAAATGAGGATAAGAGAAGGGGAAAGAGGGGTGAATGAGAAATAAAGAAGAGAGAGGGGAGGAGTGGTCGGCCATGCATGTATAGGGGAAAAATATAAAAAGAAAGGGGGAGAGAGAGGTTCGGCCATGCATGGGCCTCAAATGGGCCAAAATATGGAGAGAACCATGCAAAGGTGGCTGGACTTGAAGTGGGCTGCTGCACTTGGAGGGCTCGGGTTCACCATGAAGAGGAGCTCGGGGTGCATCATGTGGGCTGCTTCATTGAAGTGGGCTGCTGCACTTGGAGTAAAGGGCTCGGGTTGCACTTTGGAGGACCGGCCAAATAAGAGGGCTGCACCAATGAAGTGGGCTCGGGTTCACCATTGAAGAGGCTCGAGATACACATGTGGGCTGCATGGTGGGGGCTTGGGCTACATCATACATGTAGAGGGGCTGCTTGTACGTGGACTTCAACTTGAGGGCTTGAACCTACAAATAAAACAAAACAAATAAACAAAATGTTAGATATATTTTACAACATAACATAATATTAGTTATTAAAAATAAAACTAAATATAACAAGCATAACATAACATAATAATAGTTATATTTCATAACTAGACATTAAATATGAAATAAAACATAACAAGCATAAAAAAAACATAAAAATATAAATAAACTTAGGAATTTTGCATACTAAACTTCCCCCAAAAATGATGACTAAAAGTAGTCATCAAATTCCCCCATGCTAGAGTATTTGCTTGCCCTCAAGCAAATGAAAATGAAAACTAAGGGAGAGAAATAAAAGTAAACAAGCAATTTAGATTTCATAGATTAAGAAAACCAAAACATGAAAAATTAAACTATCTAATTTTTATGTTAACAACTAGTGGGGTGAGAAGTGCACAATAGAAAACTTGAAAATGGAGATCTAAAAATATTATTAGAACATAAAGAAGAATTACATATTTCTAAATCCCTAAAACAAGACATCCAAAATTAATGAAAATAAGAAAAACAAAAGTAGAGATTCTAAATAAACGGCGCATTGAACGAACTACTAGGTTGCTAAATAACAATTATCCCTAAATCACTGCAAGATAACCTCCAAAGAAATACATCAATGATGGTGGTCATAGGCTTGTCCGTTCACACTCTCTCCACTACGCAGGTTCACGCCTAAAGATCAAAAAAACTTAAATAGGCATAAAGACATGGCTTAGGAAAATGATTAGGAATTGAAAATCAAAGATAAACGTGATGGATAAAACACACTAAACCAAGGGTGAGCTCCAAATAAACATAAAAATGATAAAAATGAGAAATGACAAGTACATCATTTTTCCAATTAAAACTAACAAAACAAGGCCATGCATTTTTTCCTCTTTTCATAAAATTGGCCAAAATATACTACTTTTTCTTCCTTTTTTTTTACATTTTGACTTCACATTTTGATAATAACTTTTTTCTTTTTAGGAGAGCTCCAAATGTAAGCTTTAAATTTTCCTTTTCCTTTTCATTTTAAAAGATAACCCAACACAATAATATTTTTAGCTCATAGTCTAGTGTGAAATTAGGAAGGGCATTTTGGCTTTGGTGAAAAATGAAATGAAAGGTGGAGCTAAAACAAAGAAACAAGGAAAAAGGCCCAAAATTGTTTTAGCAAAGGTAAAATAGTTTGGTGGGCAGAAAGGCTCAAACAGGTCAAAGGGTGACCTAAATCATTTCTAAAGTACATCACTACAAGAAAATTGACCTTTAGTGACAAAAATTTTGGTCACTAAATATTGCGGTTTGGTCACTAAAAACATTTAGCAACCAAATTTAATCTGTCACAAGGTGGTTGCAAAAGGCCTGTCACTAATTGTATTTAGTAATCAACAAATATTTCGTCACTAAATGTATATTTTTAGTGACAATTAATTTTTGTCACTAAATGTACTATTTTAGTGATCATTAATTTTCGCCAATAAATTAACATTTTTAGTGACCGCTAGTTCCGTCACTAAATGTACATTATTAGTGACAAATATTTTTCGTCACTAAATGTCTACTATTAGTGACAAAGAATTTGGTCACTACCTTTTTTATATTTTTATACAAATTATATTTAAAATAAATTGATTTATTTGATATTTAAAAAAATACAAAATATAAGTCACAATAATAAATAGGAAATAAATTTGGTAAAAGAATCTCAAAGATTTTTTTTATTAATAGTAAAAAATTGAAGGTGGGAGATAGCCCAAACCCCTCAATACAAATCAATATAGTTTTTATCTTTATTAAACTCAATACATGAATATTTTTTATAATAAACAATCTCTTCTTGATGATTAATCTCTTTCTACTTCTCAGGCTCATCATACTTCTTGCCTTCTTGCCTTCTTCCTTCTGAGTCCTCATACTTTGGTGTCTTGTTCCTTGGCTCTTCCATTTGCTTAACATTTTTTTACAATTTGATGATGGAAGCTAGGAGACATGAAGGAGTGCAGCACTTCCAGCAACCTGCTAAAATGATCCAACAAACGTCAATGTTCAAGTTTAATCATATGCATCATTAACAAGAAATAACAATGAAAGGGCAGATGCTCACTCTCTATTGATCCAATCCGAATACATAACCTCTCATCCTTCAACTCTCCATCAAAAAAAAATATGTGGCATGCATGCCAGACACAGGACATCTCATATCCTGCGTGCTCCTGCAACTTCATAGATGGAAGAACTAACAAACATTGACCAATAAGATATTAAGACATCAGAGAATTACGAGCAAGTAGCTGCCGGGAGATCTTTAAATGGTTGGCGCAAATCGTCAGCATCTTGACCCGCCACATCACAATTCTGAGCAAGTAGTAAAAAGGTTATTCTTCTACTCAAACAATCATATCGTTCTTGCAGATCACATATATCATATAATGTTGTCCCATGACATCATGCCCTCCATGGGAACACCAAAAATTCATTAAACCCCTACACTTTCACCTCTATGGCCTCTAGAGAACAGACCGACTTCCAGTAAAGATGAACTTTTACCACCGTAATTACTACCAATCTTAGAATTGTATCCACCTGGACTCTTTCCTATTGATGTTTTCACATCTCTTTTATCTACCAAAATTGTAATTAAAAAATTATAAAAGAAAATTATCTACCAAATTTGTAATTTGGAGTACATTACTTTAAAAAATGAGAATACTGTCTACAATATATAATGTAAAAAAAAATTATATCACATTTTCAGAACACGTGCATTATATTCCATGAGAGAAAATAAACACCATGATCAGTTAACTATAGGGATCACCAAATGTTTTAATATTACGGTCAAATAAAAATTGTACTTGGATTGTTTCTCATGCCATAACATGCACATATGGTGTATATATTAAGAACAAATATAAAAATAAGTTCAAAATGTAAATCTTAGAAACCATACCAATATCTCACTTTTATCTTCAAGGTTAAAAGCTGCAACTATTCAACCGAGGGTCTTAAAGAGCAAGCAACAAATGCATGTAGAAGGGCTTATCAAATAAAGTGTACTGTGTGATCAAAACTTTAAAAATATTTATAGCAAAAATTCCAATTAAAAATATACGAGAAAACCAACCTCAGGTTCTTCACTCGCTCCTTAGTCCAAACCATGACCGAATCCAACACATTGAAAACAAAATTTGGATCAACTTCATAATCCGATTCATGTTTGGTTTCAGGAAGATCTTATCTGAGCTGGCTAGAAATGGCTCTTCTAAATAAAGGATCCCACTATGCAAAGGAACTGAGCTCCATTAACATATTTCTATATTAAATGGAAGGGAAGTTTCTGCTAGAAGTAGCGAAGAGGAAGCAAGAGAAAGATACAGCATACCTGCTTAGCGAAGAGAATGGCAAGAGAGAAGAGGAAGCAAGAGCAGAGTACGTCGCTGGAGGCGGAGTGGCAAATACAGGAATTTTTCTGTGTGTGGGTGAACCTAAAAACTTGAAAATAAAATTGCAATACAGGGAATGATCAAACATAACACAATCTGTGAAGCATAAACTCAAATCCCTTTTAAAAAAAAATAGACAACCATGAAAGGCTTTATAACGCAACTAAGAAAAAATGATGACACTTCATCTAAACTTATCAACAAATCTCCGAATTTAGAAAAATTGACAGCATTTCAGTTGGATGGGGTGAATTAGAAAAGCAAATGCAATAAAATTGTACAGCTCATAGTTGTTAACCTGTGTTAATGATCTCCATTAGTTGTTAGCAATTTGGGTTCAACATCAAAATGTTATTATCCAATTTATTTTTTCACTCCACCAGATAAAAAGGCACAAAAATATATCTTGACGGTAAGATAATTTAACAACATCTATGAATAGCCAAGCTAAATCATTCT
The DNA here is from genome assembly GCA_039583875.1 of Platanthera guangdongensis. Lineage (NCBI taxonomy): Eukaryota > Viridiplantae > Streptophyta > Magnoliopsida > Asparagales > Orchidaceae > Platanthera > Platanthera guangdongensis. The sequence continues at coordinate 53,995,469 of CM077153.1, read as the reverse complement.
GACATGTAAAAATCTCCTAAACTATTGATGAAATCAGGAAAAGCTTAAGGTAGGATTTACGTTTGAAACATGTAAAACAAGTTAATTTTGGACAATAAAAGACCCAAAAATTTGTTTCAGAATCATACCCCGGGTGCTAGAGTAGAGATGAAAGACCCTGGAGGCTGGAAGAAATGAAAGAGTAAAAGACCCAACAACAGATGAAATACTCGGCGGCCAGGGAGCAGCGGCAGTCCAGGCAGTGAGCAGCAACCCTGAAATCAGAAAACAAAACCTTACAAATGCAATATTAATAGGCCTTGTTGGCTGCCGCATCAAGACCGACGTCTGACATCAGAAAGATGCCCATAAAAATTACGTTACCTGGCGGCCAGCGAGTCGGTGAGAAGAGGATGGACACCCCGGCGAGGAGAGGAGGAATACCTTGACGAGAGAGGAGGCTAACCCAGTGTCAAGAAGAGGAAGAAGACTCGGCAGCCAGCGGCAAGGAGATGAAGGAGACCCAGCGCTCGCTCGCCACAATCCCGAGGCAACCCTAGTTTAGCAAAAAAATTGCAGTGTAGGAGCCCGCCCACTCTCGCCCTTACGGACGTCCGCACCCTGGGCTGGAGCTTCGTGAGCAGGAGGGTTGTTTGTCGAAGAACGAGGGGAGGCGGGGCTGCGGGAAGTCGAATAACAAGATAGAAGGTGGGGTTCCGGGCCATCGAACGACGAAATCGAGGCTGGGCTGCAGGACGTCAAAATCGAAAGAAAGACGACGTGGATGCCCAGAAAAGGCTTGCTCTAACCTAATTTGATGGATAGTATTAATTACTTAATTAAATCACTATATAGTTTAGATGAAATTTATAAAGTGTTTTTTTGGAGGAAATTGAATGAGCTGATTTTTTTAATTTTTAGTGACTAATTAATTTGGTCACTAATTAAATTTTTTAGTGACTAAGGTATCGTTTGGTCACTAATAGTAGGTTTGTGTGACCAAATTTAATTTGGTCACTAATTCAACTACTTTTAGTGACTAAATTTTATATATGGTCACAAATTAACTGCTCGATCTTATTTAGTGACGAAATATAAAATTCGTCACAATAAGCATATCATTAGTGACCAAAAAAATTTTGTCACAAAAAAAATCGTCACTAAAGAGCAGTTTTCTTGTAGTGCATGAAAAACGGTACAAATGCTTCGAGAGTAGCTAGAGATAAGTTCTAGACACCAAAAAGTATTACCCCACAAATGAAAATTGATAATATTATCTAGCAATCATCCATACGCAAATTAACCGAATAAAAAGAAAAAACTACAATTGTCAACTTACAACGTAAAAACGGATGCTTATATTTAAGAACTAGAAAAATAAAACTAAGATATGTTAAAATAATAGATTTAGAAGACCGATTCAAAGAAATTCTACTTAGAACTAAAGAACCGCATGAGCATACACATCACTAGAAGAACATAAAAAAAAAGATAGAAAATAATTTTTGATTTTGATTTTCAAATAGATTTTAGAAATTTTTTGGATTTTTTGATTTTTTTTGGGGGGTTTTTGTTTGTCTATTTTTTGGATATTTGATAAAGTTAAAGAAAAAAACAGTACTCCTAAGAGGCTTAATATAACTATAATAAATTTTTTTATTATTTTTGTTGAAATTTAAAACATTTTTTTTAGAAAGGAAAGAAGAAAGAAAACAACTAAACCCTCCTCTATGCTTGGATTTTTCATTGCCCTCAATGAAAAAACAAAAAAAGAGAAAGAGAAGGAGAAGAGGGGGATAGAAAATGCAGTAAAGTAAAGATAACAAATAAATAACAAGAACAGGACTTCCCAAGTTTGTGAGGTCGAAAGATGATGTCGCTCCCCATGCTTGCTTTTATCATTGCACTTGATCATCAGCGGGCTTGACTTGATCCTTCTTGAAATCAGCAACGTTGGAGCGGCAATCACGAACTAGCACTTGTTTGTCCACCGGGAGGAAGCAAAGTACAAAAATAAAAGCAGAAAATAAAAGCCTTGGGCAGGCTCCCAAAAGTGTTTTTATTTAACAATAGATTGTCCGAATAATAATAAAAGTAAAAGTTTCATAATAATAATAAGTACGACAATAAAAAAAGATCCAAATGCAAATAAACATTAAGGAGTACAAATTAAGATTCTCCTTCTCAGGAGACACAGAATCATTCGAAATATAACTTAAGTCTATGCCCATTCACTTTAAAGTCACCCTTGTTTGGGTGCGAGAGCAACACAGTTCCATAAGAAAAACTTCCTTGACCGTAACGGTCCAGACCATCGAGATTTGAGCTTTCTAGGGAAAAGACGTAAACGCGAATTAAAAAGAAGAACTTGATTGCCTGGTTTAAATGTTTTAGGGTGGCGCAAGTTCTTATCGTGATAAAATTTCATGCATTCTTTATAAATTTTATTGTTCTCATAAGCGTTCGCTCGCCACTCGTCAAGTTCATTTAATTGATGTTTTTGTGCTCACCGAGCGAGTGTGGATCAAAATTAAAAAACTTGAGTGCCCAGTACGCACGGTGTTCTACTTCTACCGGGAGATGACACGATTTTTCATAGACTAATCGGTAGGGAGTACAACCGATAGCGGTCTTGTACGCCATCCGATAGGCACAAAGAGCATCATCTAACTTTAAAGACCAATCTTTACGAGAAGTAGAAACGTTTTTTTCCAAAATTCTTTTGAGTTCATGATTGACTACCTCGACCTGACCGTTTGTTTGGGGATGATAAGCGGTGGATAGTTTATGTGTAACGTCGTATTTAGCTAAAGCTTTAGCGAGCTTAGCGTTGCAAAAATGACTTCACCTATCACTAACGATCGCTCGAGGAAAGCCAAAATGAGAAAAATAATTTTTTAAAAAAATAAACTACGACTCGAGCGTCGTTATTGGGTAAAGCTTGGGTCTCCGCCCACCTAGAAACATAATCTACGTCGACTAGAATGTATTTATTACCTAAGCTTGAGGGAAACGGGCCTACAAAGTCAATGCCCCACAAATCAAAGATTTCACACTCAAGAAAATAATTTTGTTCCATTTCATTTTTATTATATATGTTTCCAGTCCGTTGGCACTGATCACACCCGCCCACAAAGATTTGAGCATCTTTAAATATGCTTGGCCAAAAAAAGCCAGCACTAAGCACTTTGTGAATCATCGATCGAATGCTATTTTTTATCCGAAGTTTTCATATTATCTTTAGTTTAATTTAAGATTCTCAAAACAACCAACAATCATACGTTAGGATAATAGTAGAAGCGTGAGTAATAGTAGTTGACAACCACGAGTTTTAATACGACCATGGTACTACAATTCGATAGGTACACTTGCCTTTTCGGGTTGATAGTGAATTCAATTCACCAAGTTTTTGGCGCCGTTGCCGGGGAAGTTTTTTCGTCAATATTAGGAAAACGCTTTCGCTATTACTTCTACAAAAATCAAAAAAAAATTACCTTTCTCTATTTTCTTCTTCAAGTTTCTATTTCCATTCTTCTCTTTTTCTTTCCTCCGTTCTCTTTTATTTTTTTAGTGCATGACCCGCACGAATCCGTCGCTACTTGTTGATCTGGACCCAGAAATCGAGCGCTCCTTTCGGAGAAACTTACGATTTAGGGGTTCCACTTCTCAAATAGCGGTTGAGGATTCCTACGGTGATTGTAATTTCAACTCTGAAATGGGAGAACCCAACCCAACGTTTTCCCAGCAAAGGACGATTCTGATTATGCTCGGTCCAACCTGGAGGGTACATAAACAAGTATTGTTCGACCTGCAATTGCGAACAATAACTTTGAAATTAAGCCTAGCATCATACAAATGGTGCGGCAATATGTACAGTTCGACGGATTACAAGATGAAGATCTGAACTTGCATATTGCTAGTTTTCTCGAGATCTGTGACACCTTCAAAATTAATGGTGTCTCAAACAACGCAATTATGCTAAGACTCTTCTCATTCTCCTTAAGAACCAAAGCCAAACAGTGGTTGAGTTCTCTTCCAAGAGGATCAATCACTACTTGGAACATTTTAGTTGATAAAGTTCTTGCTAGATATTTCCCTCCGGCTAAAACTGCTAAATTAAGAAATGATATAACTTCTTATTCTCAAATTGCTTCTGAGACCCTCTATGACACTTGGGAGAGGTTCAAAGAACTTTTGAGACGCATCCCTCATCATGCTCTGCCTGTATGGTTGCAGGTTCAGACATTTTATAATGGGCTAAATCAAGAGACTAAGCAGATGATAGATGCCGCTTCTACTGGTTCTTTGGATCGCAAAACTCCGGAAACCACTCTTGAGCTTATTGAGGACATGGCGATGAACACCTATTAGTGGAACTTGCCTAGGACTCTCCCAAATAAACCTGCAGGTATCTACGAAGTGGACTCTATATCGCAACTGGCGCTGCAAGTGGAAATGTTGAACAAGAGAATTGGGGAGATGACTGCTGCCTCTGCCCCTCAGGTATATGAAATTGCAAATGATGTTGTTGCCAAGCAGGTGGATTATCTGGGGAACATACCCAGGCCTGCTCAAAATAATTCTGCCAATTTTTCTGCTTTTTCTAATTTTTTCTACTCCTAGTTTTAATGCTGCTACGAATTCTTATCACCCTGGATGGCGTAACCATCCTAATTTTTCTTGGAGCAATCCTGCTAATGTCGTACGTCTACCACACGATCTTACACCACCACCACTACCTCAAAACCAAAATTTTCAAAAACCTCCATCTTTGGAGGAAATACTTTCTAGATATATAAGCTCGAACAATGCTACCACTAGAAACTTAACAGGGTCGATGAAAAATTTAGAAAATATGGTCGGCCAAATCGCCAAGGTTATCTCTGAGAGGCCACCTAGGACTCTTCCCTCCAATACTGAACCCAACCCAAGGGAACACGCGAAAGCGATTACCCTTCGGAGCAGAAAAGTAATTCACGAGCCCACCATAAGGGAAGAGCCAGAGGTGATTGCCTCTCCTCCTGCCGCTGAAAAATTTTATAATTATGGAAATTAACGATAACAAATTTTGAAAGTGAAAAAGATAAATCTGCTTTTGAAAAGATAATTCTCAAGATGATGCTCCGATTATTATAAAAGAATTTCTGCCACCTCCTTATCCCGCTAAGCTTAGGAAAGAAAATTAGATGATCAATACCAAGCTTTCTTGAAATGTTCAAACAATCCACATTAATTTGTCATTTCACGAAGCAATTAGCCAAATGCCTAAATATGCTAAATATCTTAAAGATTTGTTAACAAATAAAAAGAAACTAGAAAATTTATCTCATGTAACGTTAAACAAAGAGTGCTCGGTGGTCGTAAAAAATTCTAATCTTCCTAAAAAAGATAAACGAACCGGGTAGCTTTTCAATTCCTTGCATTTTTGGTGATCTTTTTATAAAGCATGCGTTAGCGGATCTAGGTGCGAGCATCAACTTGATGTCGTTTTCCTTATTTAAGAATCTAGGATTGGGCACTCTCAGCCCTACGTGTATGAGTATTCAGTTAGCCGATCGCTCAATAAAGTATCCGTTAGGTATTGTAGAGGACGTGCTAGTGAAGGTCGACAAATTCATCTTCCCGGTGGATTTTGTTATTCTGGATATTGAGGAGGACGTCGAGGTCCCTCTTATCCTTGGTCGTCCCTTCCTAGCCACCTCTCGAGCAGTCATCGATGTGAGTAACGGGAAGCTCTTCCTTCGTATAGGAGATGACGTGTTCACTTTTTCGATAAATCAATCTATGAAAAATTCTTTAAAAATGATGATTCGTGTTTTTTCTTGATGTGTTAAATTAAGACTCCTCTCTTTCTCTTTCTAATGTTTCTTCAAATGATTTTTTTCCTCTTCTTTTTCTGAAATTTCTACAAATGTTTTTGAAGACACGGTTATGTCCGTGCAATTCAATTTTGAAAATGAACCTGTTTTTAGACAAAAAAAACTTTGAAAATCTTATTTTGAAAAAAAAATTGAAAAACTCTTACGATGAACCACCCAACCTTGAATTAAAACCCCTCCCTGAACATCTTAAATATGTTTTTCTTGAAAAAAATTCTAATTGCCCGTTATAATCTCAGTCTTTCTTTCTCAATCCGAGAACGATCAATTGATCGAAGTACTACAAAAACATCTCTGAGCTATAGTGTGGCAAATTTCTGATATTTCTGGCATAAGACCCTCTTTTTGCACCCATAAAATATTTTTTGAAAATAATTCTAAAAGTGTAGTCCTTCAACGTCGTCTTAATCCAAATATGAGAGAGGTCGTGAAGGGAGAGTGCTTAAATTGTTAGATGCTGGGATAATTTATCCTATTTCCGATAGTAAGTAGGTAAGTCCGGTCCAGGTTGTACCTAAGAAAGGTGGGATCACGGTAGTAACGAAAAAATAACGATTTAATTTCCAACTAGGACGGTAACGGGATGGAGGATGGTGCATCGACTACCGTAACTAAACGATGCCACCCGTAAAGATCACTTTCTCCTCCCCTTTATCGATCAGATTTTAGAACTTCTATCCGGGCATAGTTTTTATTGCTTTCTCGATGGTCTCTCGGGGTATTTCCAAATCCCTATCGCACCGAGGACTAAGAGAAGAGAACATTCACTTGCCCTTCGGAACTTTTTGCCTACCGTAGGATGCTTTTCGGTCTTTGTAATGCGCCAGCTACCTTTCAGCGTGCATGTTAGCTATTTTTGATAAATATGTAGAAAATATTATGGAAATATTTATGGACGATTTTTTTGATTTTTGGCGACTCTTTTGATTTATGTTTAAAAATTTGGGAAAAGTTTTGCAATAATGTGAAGAAACGAACTTAGTTTTAAATTGGAAGAAGTGCATTTTATGGTGCATGAAGACTTAGTCCTTGGCCATAAGATTTCCGCTAAGGCAATTGAAGTGGAAAGTCGCAAATTTGAAGTGATTGAAAAGCTACCGCCGCCTACGAATATCAAAGTGATTAGAAGTTTTCTAGGTCATGCGGGGTTTTATAGGCGCTTTTATACAGATTTTTCAAAAATTACTAAGCCTCTCACCCACCTTCTCGAAAAAGAAGCCTCTTTTGTTTTTGACGATTTTTGTCTAGCTGCGTTTGAATTAATAAAATCTAAACTTATTAATGCTCCAATTATGATCGCCCCAATTTGGGATTTGCCTTTCGAAATAATGTGCGATGGAGTAGTTTTGCAGTCGGTGCGGTGCTAGGACAACGAATAACTAAGAATTTTCACCCAATTTATTACGCAAGCAAAACTCTAACTTCCGCTCAAGAAAACTACACCACAACCAAAAAGGAACTCTTAGCTGTTATTTTCGCATTCGATAAATTCCGACCGTACATTACTCTCTCTAAGGTCATTGTTTTTACGGATCATTCCGCTTTGAAGTACCTCCTTTCTAAACCAGACGCCAAGCCGCGTCTTATTCGTTGCATTCTCTTACTTCAAGAATTCGACTTGGAGATTCGGGATAAGAAAGGAGCGGAAAACCTAGCGGCTGATCATCTTTCTCGCCTCGAAAATCCTGAACTCGATATTTTAAATGAAAATTTTATTAATGATTTTTTTCCGGATGAACAAATTCTAAATGTTTTTTCTTCTACCTCCTGGTTTGCCGATCTGGCCAATTATCTCGTGGCCCGGGTCCTACCAAAAGAGTACTCTTCTCAGCAAAAGAAGAAAATTTTTTTTCTGAGTTGAAGTTTATTTTTGGGAGGACCCCTTTTTATTCCGCATTTGTGCGGACCATGTGGTAAGAAGATGTGTTTCCCGGGAAGAAGGTCAACAATTTTGAAGCATGTTCATGAAGGTCCGACTGGCGGGCATTTTCAAGCAAATCGCACCGCCACAAAGTGCTTAGTGCTGGCTTTTATTGGCCAAGCATATTTAAAAGATGCTCAAATCTTTGTGGGCGGGTGTGATCGGTGTCAGCGGACTGAAAACATATCTAATAAAAATGAAATGGAACAAAAACTTGGTGATTGATTTCACTATCAGCCCGAAAAGGCAAGTGTACATATCGAATTGTAGTACCGAGGTCGTATTAAAACTCGGGTTGTCAACTACTATTACTCACGTTTCTACTATTATCCTACCGTACGATTGTTGGTTGTTTGAGAATTTTAAATTAAACTAAAGATAATGAAAACTTCGGATAAAAAAAATAGCATTCGATCGATGATTCACCATGAAAAGAGATGAGAAGGATAAAAATTAATTTTTAAAATTGCAAACCAAATTCGACCGTGACAGATCCAAAATAAGATATAATCTCGCTAGAGCATTAATCCCCTAACTTATAGACGTTTTGACCGAAATCTTTTTGCAAATCAAAAAGGCCTAAATTGCATTATCGAAGTGATCCGCACTATTGGATTTGACTCCAATCCAGAGGTTTACGTCGTCCTATCTCTAGGATTGCGTGCAACTCCTTCCTTCTTTGAGTGATCTTTCAAATTAACGAGTCTCTCGACTACTATGAAATGAGATCAAATTGCCTACTACCGTATACCGGAATACGGAGTCGACACGGGATAAATCAAAGAAGGATCGAGAATAAATTTGACAAAAATAAAACTAAGAAGTAAAAGGAAAACTCATCTCATTTCATGGATCCTCGTGATCGAATGCTACGAAAAATTAGCTACGCATAGTTAGGAAAGAAAGCCAAAAATAAGAGAAAGAGAATAATTTTCATTGCTTGATAAAAAGAGAAGTACAAAATAATAAAATGGAGAAGATTATGCTACCAAATAAAAGATTACAATAACAAGAAATGATTACACTAATAAAAACTCAACAACATGTAAGAAAATAACTCTCTCTTGAACTAGCACTTCACTTGCTCTCCAAAATCCAACTCCTCCAAAGCTTGAGGCAATGACTCTTTTATAGATGAGGGGAAAGGTTCTAGAGGGAAGTGGATATGAAGGGGGGAAAGGGGGCCGGCCATGCATGAATGGGGAGGTGCATAAATGATATTTATTTGGGGGAGAGAGAAGAGGCTACATGCATGCATTTTTTTTGAAAATAAAAAAAGAACAAATAAATATAAGAGGGGATGGATGGGTTTAAATGAGGATGAGAGAAGGGGAAAGAGGTGAATGAGAAATAAAGAGAGAGAGGGGAGGAGTGGCCGGCCATGCATGTATGGGGGAAAAATAAAAAGAAAGGGGGAGAGAGAGGGCCGGCCATGCATGGGCCTCAAATGGGCCAAAGCATGGAGAGAGCCATGCAAAGGTGGTTGGACCTTAAGTGGGCTGCTGCACTTGGAGGGCTCGGGTTCACCATGAAGAGGAGCTCGGGTTTGCATCATGTGGGCTGCTTCATTGAAGTGGGCTGCTGCACTTCGAGTAAATGGCTCGAGTTGCACTTTGGAGGACCGGCCAAATGAGAGGCTGCACCAATGAAGTGGGCTCGGGTTCACCATTGAGAGGCTCGGGATACACATGTGGTTGTATGGTGGGGCTCGGGCTGCATCATACATGTAGAGGGGCTGCTTGTACGTGGACTTCAACTTGAGGGCTTGAACCTACAAATAAAACAAAACAAATAAACAAAATGTTAGATATATTTTACAACATAACATAATATTAGTTATTAAAATAAAACTAAACATAACAAGCATAAACATAATATAATAATAGTTATATTTCATAACTATACATTAAATACGAAATAAACATAACAAGCATAAAAAACCATAAAATATAATAAACTTAGAAATTTTGCATACTAAACTACCCCCAAAAAAACGATGACTAAAAGTAGTCATCATGTTCTGTTTATTCCTTTGGGTGTAAATAGAAGGATTTTAGGTTTTTCTCTTGACCGACCGCGGAACTACTACGACTGTAAATCGATTCTATCTTTGCACACGAGCCGCACCGTGCGATATCCCGAAAACCTGAAAGCCGACGGAAGTTGTTCCGCTCTCTCGCTGATCCCGTCGTGCTGCTTAGCCTGATTCCGGAGAGTGTCGCCGCTGCCTCTTCTATAACGGGCCTAGCAGTCCGTGAAGACGTAGAGCTTCTCTCACCGACCTAGATCTTGTACGACAAGATTCTACGGGTTCTCGCATTTCGTGGGACTTCCTGTAGAGTGCGGATAATATCTGCACTAGGAACTGTAGCCGCAAAGTGATCGGCTGATCTCCTGGAGCATCTAGGTGAGTATAGACTCAATCCCCGCAGAGGTAAAATTTTTATTTACTGCTTTTTACTTCTTATTAATGTCATCGTAGATCCAACTCTTTGAGTTTTCTTGTTCTTTATTTTCGCTGCATGCACAAGTGTTATTTCCCTAGCAAAACCCCAACACTACCAACATGAGTGATGTCAGCTTTCATAACTGACACGTTCCGGAAAACTTCACTTCTGTCGGGCCGAACGACGTGATACCCAGCGTCAATCCGTGTTTCTCACCAGAAGAAAGTTTTCTTCATCCCGGGCACGTGATATACACTACTCAAAGTGAGTGGCCCCCGATCACTGCCTAAAGAAACCGATCCCACTTTTTCTACCGCATTACAATATCTTCAGCAGTAATAATGACATCATTACCTTTGTAATCCTATAGAGAGAGAATTTGGCTCGTCCTCGGTGAGGTGATGACCACACCCGGAGTCCACGATCCAGTCCTCCTGATAGTTGATGGAGAAGAGTGCCCGAACACAGTGCCCGTCATGAAGGCACTCCCCCATCCTCTTCCTCAGCCCTGGACTCAGAACTCCTCCTTCCCTGCAGCATGCTCCGGGTGAAGATTTACCTTGCAATCCCTACGAATGTGACAAAGCTTGTTGTATCCGTAGACCCAAGGCCTCCCCCCCGCTTCTTCCGTCATCAACCTTAGGAGGCTTGCTCTTATCCTGCTGTGATGGAGAAGACGAACCATTGCTAACATGTGTCTTCTTCTTCTTCTTGTCCCACTTCTTCTTCATGTAGAGAGAGAGCCTCGCCATCTCCTCCCGAGATTGAGACTCTAGTCATCTGCTTCGCCAAGCTTTCTTGTGAAACACCAACAACATTCTCCAGCTCGAGTATGATGGCCGATTGGCCCTCCTTGCACAGACGTCACAGAGACAACATACTCCTTCCGCAAGCCGCATATGACGTGCCTCTTCAGCTTTAACTTCTGAGATCGGCTCTTTCGGGTCTAATGCATCTCAGAGTAGATGTTCTTCATCTTCAAGAAGGAAGAAGAAATTGACATCTCATCTTGAGTGGCCTTCACTAACTCATTTTCCAAGAACTGTTGTCATGCTACGTTCTTTTAGTTCAACAGACCATCAATATTGCAGCTGCTGACTAACATTTGATGATGTGGTCAAACATCTCCGGTGAAACGGTACGCTTGAGAGTGAATGCTGCCTTCGCATCGCTTCGCTTCCATGCTTCATCGCTCAGCATTTCCACCGACAACGACTACTTCTTGTCGTTGTCACCACCAATAAACTTCCTAGAGATCCTCACCAGAAGATAACTCTCCATGCACGACCTTCATCTTTGAAGTTGTTTTGCGTCAAGAGGTTCAATTCCAATTTCTCTTGCAAAACCGGCTTCCATTGCAAACACTGATTCACTTGATCTTCACGAAGGTATAGCAACCTTAGATTGGTAAACTGCTAACTCCTCAACACACCTCTGATACAATGTAAAAATTTCCCAAATTGGGTGAAAGCGAAAGAGGTCGCAAGAACACCCACCACAACCGAAGACAAAGAAAAATCAGTATCAATAGCAGCACAAGAGTCAACAATTGAAATAACTTTTTTTACAGAGCGTGGTATATATTGTAAGACATGATTTATAATGTAACAAAGGGACATAAATCGGCAACAATTACCGCGTGGACAGAAATCTGTAACCGCACTAATCGTCAGTTCGCTAAGCCGATCCTCCGAGACCGCCAGCTGCCTATACGCGACTAACCTCGCAGAATGTTGTTATTGAAAAGATGAAGGAACTTGAACAGAACCCGCTGATAGACAGGGCAAACTGCTCTGCTTATCCGCAACTCGGAGGAGAGATCGTCGCAAAGCCACGGCCTACTGTATCCGCAGATTTCTATCCAGTGAACTGTTCTACACCAAGCTTCCACTAGTTGCCTAGCCTCGCTGATGTTAGCCGCACAACCTGCATAGAGTCAACTTTCTTAGTCGCAAGCGGTTAGAAAACCGTAACCGCAAAACCAAGAGCGAGTTAGTTCTTACTGTTCACTATATATTATGACGAGCTGAGGACTCCTATTTATAGGTGTGAGGGGAGTGTCGTCACCCACCATAGTGATAGGAAACCGCTTTTCAGACCTGTCGGCTAACACCGCATATCCGCACAAGTGCGAATACAAAACTAGTCCGCCGCTAAAGAGGCAATCCGCACAAGAGCACGAACACCATCTTTATCCGCAAGACAACCAAACCGCCAGTCTTGCGGACACAACTCCAGTCCGCGCAAAGCTCCGGCCCGCGACAACCATGCCGCCAACTTACGGAAATCAGCAAGCTCAAGAAGCAGTCCGCACATAGGTGATCTCGGCGAGCTAGGCAACAAAGCTGACTTAGTCACACAAGACCAAGTCCACGGCAAGCTTTACGGTCTCCAGTAACCAAGCCACCTGATACCAAGACCGCGCCCCATCTGAACAACACCAGTCCGCCACCTTGCGGACTGCTCCATCAGACCTCGCGACCCTCCAGACAATCAAGTCCGGCAACTGCCGACCTCCACGATCTAACAACCAGACCGCAAGCACAGAAACAAGTCGGACACCGGCAAGCTCCAGAAGAGACGCCACACGCCACAACCGCGGCTAGCCAACCCTAACCGCCCTGTTCACCAAGGATGCTTGTTGAGCCAGACCGCAAGAGAGAAAACCAACACCTGCCAATGGTATTCCGCCAAAGTTGTTCGCCATGGCCGCGATGAACTCTGCTGTCTGTGAGGTCTGACCACTCTAACCGCACAACTCCACTTTTACTGTCACTTCAATAATTTCAACAAGAGGCAGTAGACTGCGCACTGCGCTCCCGTGAAGAAGTCATCAGGCTGCTGACATATCACCTGCAAGTGGCACAAAACAGAATGAGGCAAAATGACAGATAGGAAAAGAAAAAAGAAGAAATGTCAAGTGGGGGATTGGGTGTATGTGCGGCTGCTCCCTTATAAAAACCGGTGCACTTATTAAAATTTGCAGGAAGTGTCTCCGCGATATTTTGGCCTTTTGCCCTTTCCAGATCATTGCCAAACTCAGCCCATTGCTTATAGATTGCAATTACCACGTACATCGAAGATTCATGATTCTTTTCGTATTCACAGCTGAAACAACACATTGGTGCATCTCCAACCTCAACCCAATTACCTGCTTTCTTGACAGAAGAGGGAGCTATTCTGAGTGTTCAAGAACACATCCTGGATGTTGACTGGTGCATCAGCAGGGAGTATCAGCAACACAAATTCTTGTCCCATGGGCCAACACGCAACCAGAGGAATCTACTTGGGAGGATTTCCACACATTCCAATCTGTTTTTCTTAAGTAGTTAAAAAGTGCATGCTTGAATTTGAACAATTCGCTTATTTGTTTTGGAGGGACTTTTAAATTTGCTTTGTGGTGGAACTGTTACAACAACTGTTTCGTGTTATAGCCTTATAAGGGCTGGTAGTGTGGAGTATGTATGTTATGTG
>CM077153.1:53950378-53981269 GCA_039583875.1 Platanthera guangdongensis | reverse complement strand
CAAGAAAGTATTTACCCCACAATGAAAAAAGTGATAATATTATCTAGCAACCATTCATACGCAAATTAACCGAATAAAAAGAAAAAACTACAAATTGTCAACTTACAACGTAAAAAACGGATGCTTATATTTAAGAACTAGAAAATAGTAAAACTAAGCTATGTTAAAATAATAGATTTAGAAGACCGTTTCAAAGAAATTCTACTTAGAACTAAAGAACCGCATGAGCATACACATCACTAGAAGAAACATAAAAAAAAGATAGAAAATAATTTTTGATTTTGATTTTCAAATAGATTTTAGAAATTTTTTGGATTTTTTGATTTTTTTTTTGGGGGTTTTGTATTGTCTATTTTTTGGATATTTGATAAAGTTAAAGAAAAAAACAGTACTCCTAAGAGGCTTAATATAACTATAATAAATTTTTTTATTATTTTTGTTGAAATTTAAAACATTTTTTCTAGAAAGGAAAGAAGAAAGAAAACAACTAAACCCTCCTCTATGCTTGGATTTTTCATTGCCCTCAATGAAAAAACAAAAAAGAGAAAGAGAAGGAGAAGAGGGGGGATAGAAAATGCAGTAAAGTAAAGATAACAAATAAATAACAAGAATAGGACTTCCCCAAGTTTGTGAGGTCGAAAGATGATGTCGCTCCCCCATGCTTGCTTTTTTCATTGCACTTGATCATCAGCGGGCTTGACTTGATCCTTCTTGAAATCAGCAACGTTGGAGCGGCAATCACGAACTAGCACTTGTTTGTCCACCGGGAGGAAGAGCAAAGTACAAAAATAAAAGCAGAAAATAAAAGCCTTGGGCAGGCTCCCAAAAGTGTTCTTTATTTAACAATAGATTGTCCGAATAATAATAAAAGTAAAAGTTTCATAATAATAATAAGTACGACAATAAAAAAAAGTTCCAAATGCAAATAAACATTTAAGAGTCCAAATTAAGATTCTCCTTCTCAGGAGACACAGAATCATTCGAAAAATATAACTTAAGTCTATGCCCATTCACTTTAAAGTCACCCTTGTTTGGGTGCGAGAGCAACACAGTTCCATAAGAAAAAACTTCCTTGACCGTAAACGGTCCAGACCATCGAGATTTGAGCTTTCTAGGGAAAAGACGTAAACGCGAATTAAAAAGAAGAACTTGATTGCCTGGTTTAAACGTTTTAGGGTGCCGCAAGTTCTTATCGTGATAAAATTTCATGCATTCTTTATAAATTTTATTGTTCTCATAAGAGTTCGCTCGCCACTCGTCAAGTTCATTTAATTGATGTTTTTGTGCTCACCGAGCGAGTGTGGATCGAAATTAAAAAACTTGAGTGCCCAGTACGCACGGTGTTCTACTTCTACCGGGAGATGACACGATTTTTCATAGACTAATCGGTAGGGAGTACAACCGATAGCGGTCTTGTACGCCGTCTGATAGGCACAAAGAGCATCATCTAACTTTAAAGACCAATCTTTACGAGAAGTAGAAGCGTTTTTTTCCAAAATTCTTTTGAGTTCATGATTGACTACCTCAACCTGACCGTTTGTTTGGGGGTGATAAGCGGTGGATAGTTTATGTGTAACGCCGTATTTAGCTAAAGCTTTAGCGAGCTGAGCGTTGCAAAAATGACTTCTCCTATCACTAACGATCGCTCGAGGAAAGCCAAAACGAGAAAAATAATTTTAAAAAAAATAAACTATGACTCGAGCGTCGTTATTGGGTAAAGCTTGGGCCTCCGCCCACCTAGAAACATAATCTACGTCGACTAGAATGTATTTATTACCTAAGCTTGAGGGAAACGGGCCTACAAAGTCAATGCCCCACAAATCAAAGATTTCACACACCAGAAAATAATTTTGTTCCATTTCATTTTTATTATATATGTTTCCAGTCCGTTGGCACTGATCACACCCGCCCACAAAGATTTGAGCATCTTTAAATATGCTTGGCCAAAAAAAGCCAGCACTAAGCACTTTGTGAATCATCGATCGAATGCTATTTTTTTATCTGAAGTTTTCATATTATCTTTAGTTTAATTTAAAATTCTCAAACAACCAACAATCATACGTTAGGATAATAGTAGAAGCGTGAGTAATAGTAGTTGACAACCACGAGTTTTAATACGACCATGGTACTACAATTCGATAGGTACACTTGCCTTTTCGGGTTGATAGTGAATTCAATTCACCAAGTTTTTGGCACCGTTGCCGGGGAAGCTTTTTCGTCAATATTAGGAAAACGCTTTCGCTATTACTTCTACAAAAATCAAAAAAAATTACCTTTCTCTATTTTCTTCTTCAAGTTTCTATTTCCGTTCTTCTCTTTTTCTTTCCTCCGTTCTCTTTTGTTTTTTAGTGCATGACCCGCACGAATTCGTCGCTACTTGTTGATCTGGACCCAGAAATCGAGCGCTCCTTTCGGAGAAACTTACGATTTAGGGGTTCCACTTCTCAAACAGCGGTTGAGGATTCCTACGGTGATTGTAATTTCAACTATGAAATGGGAGAACCCAACCCAACGTTTGCCCAGCAAAGGACGATTCCGATTATGCTCGGCCCAACCTGGAGGGTACATAAACAAGTATTGTTCGACCTGCATTTGCGAATAATAACTTTGAAATTAAGCCTACCATCATACAAATGGTGAAGCAATATGTACAGTTCGACGAATTATAAGATGAAGATCTGAACTTGCATATTGCTAGTTTTCTCGAGATCTGTGACACCTTCAAAATTAATGGTGTCTCAAACAACGCAATTATGTTAAGACTCTTCTCATTCTCCTTAAGAACCAAAGCCAAACAGTGGTTGAGTTCTCTTCCAAGAGGATCAATCACTACTTGGAACATTTTAGTTGATAAAGTTCTTGCTAGATATTTCCCTCCGGCTAAAACTGCTAAATTAAGAAATGATATAACTTTTTATTCTCAAATTGCTTCTGAGACCCTCTATGATACTTGGGAGAGGTTCAAAGAACTTTTGAGATGCATCCCTCATCATGCTCTGCCTGTATGGTTGCAGGTTCAGACATTTTATAATGGGCTAAATCAAGAGACTAAGCAGATGATAGATGCCGCTTCTGCTGGTTCTTTGGATCGCAAAACTCCAGAAACCGCTCTTGAGCTTATCGAGGACATGGCGATGAACACCTATTAGTGGAACTTGCCTAGGACTCTCCCAAATAAACCTGCAGGTATCTACGAAGTGGACTCTATATCGCAACTGGCGCTGCAAGTGGAAATGTTGAACAAGAGAATTGGGGAGATGACTGCTGCCTCTGCCCCTCAGGTATATGAAATTGCAAATGATGTTGTTGCCGAGCAGGTGGATTATCTGGGGAACATACCCAGGCCTGCTCAAAATAATTCTGCCAATTTTTCTGCTTTTTCTAATTTTTTCTACTCCTCCTAGTTTTAATACTGCTACGAATTCTTATCACCCTGGATGGTGTAACCATCCTAATTTTTCTTGGAGCAATCCTGCTAATGTCGTACGTCCACCACACGATCTTACACCACCACCACTACCTCAAAACCAAAATTTTCAAAAACCTCCATCTTTGGAGGAAATACTTTCTAGATATATAAGCTCGAACGATGCTACCATTAGAAACTTAACAGGGTCGATGAAAAATTTAGAAAATATGGTCGGCCAAATCGCCAAGGTTATCTCTGAGAGGCCACCTGGGACTCTTCCCTCCAATACTGAACCCAACCCAAGGGAACACGCGAAAGCGATTACCCTTCGGAGCGGAAAAGTAATTCACGAGCCCACCATAAGGGAAGAGCCAGAGGTGATTGCCTCTCCTGCCGCTGAAAAATTTATAATTATGGAAATTAACGATAACAATTTTGAAAGTGAAAAAGATAAATCTGCTTTTGAAAAAGATAATTCTCAAGATGATGCTCTGATTATTATAAAAGAATTTCTGCCACCTCCTTATCCCGCTAAGCTTAGGAAAGAAAAATTAGATGATCAATACCAACGCTTTCTTGAAATGTTCAAACAATCCACATTAATTTGTCATTTCACGAAGCAATTAGCCAAATGCTTAAATATGCTAAATATCTTAAGGATTTGTTAACAAATAAAAAGAAACTAGAAAATTTATCTCATGTAACATTAAACAAAGAGTGCTCGGTGGTCGTAAAAAATTCTAATCTTCCTAAAAAAGATAAACGATCCGGGTAGCTTTTCAAGTCCTTGCGTTTTTGGTGATCTTTTTATAAAGCATGCGTTAGCGGATCTAGGTGCGAGCATCAACTTGATGCCGTTTTCCTTATTTAAGAAGCTAGGATTGGGCACTCTCAGCCCTACGCGTATGAGTATCCAGTTAGTCGATCGCTCAATAAAGTATATGTTAGGTATTGTAGAGGACGTGCTAGTGAAGGTCGACAAATTCATCTTCCCGGTGGATTTTGTTATTCTGGATATTGAGGAGGACGTTGAGGTCCCTCTTATCCTTGGCCGTCCCTTCCTAGCCACCTCTCGAGCAGTCATCGATGTGAGTAACGGGAAGCTCTTCCTTCGTATAGGAGATGACGAGTTCACTTTTTCGATAAATCAATCTATGAAAAATTCTTTAAAAATGATGATTCGTGTTTTTTCTTGATGTGTTAAATGAAGACTCCTCTCTTTCTCTTTCCAATGTTTCTTCAAATGATTTTTCCTCTTCTTTTTCTGAAATTTCTACAAATGTTTTTGAAGACACGGTTATGTCCGTGCAATTCAATTTTGAAAATGAACCTGTTTTTAGACAAAAAAACTTTGAAAATCTTATTTTTGAAAAAAAAATTTTGAAAAACTCTTACGATGAACCACCCAACCTTGAATTAAAACCCCTCCCTGAACATCTTAAATATGTTTTTCTTGAAAAAAATTCTAAATTGCCCGTTATAATCTCGGTCTTTCTTTCTCAATCCGAGAACGATCAATTGATCGAAGTACTACAAAAACATCTCCGAGCTATAGCGTGGCAAATTTCTGATATTTCTGGCATAAGACCCTCTTTTTGCACCCATAAAATATTTTTTGAAAATAATTCTAAAAGTGTAGTCCAACTTCAACATCTTCTTAATCCAAATATGAGAGAGGTCGTGAAGGGAGAGGTGCTTAAATTGTTAGATACTGGGATAATTTATCTTATTTCCGATAGTAAGTAGGTAAGTTCGGTCCAGGTTGTACCTAAGAAAGGTGGGATCACGGTAGTAACGAACGAAAATAACGATTTAATTCCAACTAGGACGGTAACGGGATGGAGGATGTGCATCGACTACCGTAAGCTAAACGATGCCACCCGTAAAGATCACTTCTCCTCCCCTTTATCGATCAGATTTTAGAACTTCTATCCGGGCATAGTTTTTATTGCTTTCTCGATGGTCTCTCGGGGTATTTCCAAATCCCTATCGCACCTGAGGACTAAGAGAAGAGAACATTCACTTGCCCCTTCGAAACTTTTGCCTACCGTAGGATGCCTTTCGGTCTTTGTAATGCGCCAGCTACCTTTCAGCGGTGCATGTTAGCTATTTTTGATAAATATGTAGAAAATATTATGAAAATATTTATGGACGATTTTTTGGTTTTTGGCGACTCTTTTGATTTATGTTTAAAAAATTTGGGAAAAGTTTTGCAATAATGTGAAGAAACGAACTTAGTTTTAAATTGGAAGAAGTGCCACTTTATGGTGCATGAAGACTTAGTACTTGGCCATAAGATTTCCGCTAAGGCAATTGAAGTGGACAAGGCAAAAATTGAAGTGATTGAAAAGCTACCGCCACCTACGAATATCAAAGTGATTAGAAGTTTTCTAGGTCATGCGGGGTTTTATAGGCGCTTTATTGCAGATTTTTCAAAAATTACTAAGCCTCTCACCCACCTTCTCGAAAAAGAAGCCCCTTTTGTTTTTGACGATTTTTGTCTAGCTGCGTTTGAATTAATAAAATCTAAACTTATTAATGCTCCAATTATGATCGCCCCAGTTTGGGATTTGCCTTTCGAAATAATGTGCGATGGAGTAGTTTTGCGGTCGGTGCGGTGCTCGGACAACGAATAACTAAGAATTTTCATACAATTTATTTCGCAAGCAAAACTCTAACTTCCGCTCAAGAAACCTACACCACAACCAAAAAGGAACTCTTAGCTGTTATTTTCGCATTCGATAAATTCCAACCATACATTACTCTCTCTAAGGTCATTGTTTTTACGGATCATTCCGCTTTGAAATACCTCCTTTCTAAACCAGACGCCAAGCCGCGTCTTATTCGTTGGATTCTCTTACTTCAAGAATTCGACTTGGAGATTCGGGATAAGAAAGGAGCGGAAAACCTAGCGGCTGATCATCTTTTTCGCCTCGAAAATCCTGAACTCGATATTTTAAATGAAAATTTTATTAATGATTTTTTTCCGGATGAACAAATTCTAAA
The DNA here is from genome assembly GCA_039583875.1 of Platanthera guangdongensis. Classification (NCBI taxonomy): domain Eukaryota; kingdom Viridiplantae; phylum Streptophyta; class Magnoliopsida; order Asparagales; family Orchidaceae; genus Platanthera; species Platanthera guangdongensis. The sequence continues at coordinate 53,974,854 of CM077153.1, read as the reverse complement.
TGTTTTTTCTTCTACCTCCTGGTTTGCCGATCTGGCCAATTATCTCGTGGCCCGGGTCCTACCAAAAGAGTACTCTTCTCACCAAAAGAAGAAAATTTTTTCTGAGTTGAAGTATTATTTTTGGGAGGACCCCTTTTTATTCCGCATTTGTGCGGACCAGGTGGTAAGAAGATGTGTTTCCCGGGAAGAAGGTCAACAAATTTTGAAGCATGTTCATGAAGGTCCGACTGGCGGGCATTTTCAAGCAAATCGCACCGCCCACAAAGTGCTTAGTGTTGTCTTTTATTGGCCAAGCATATTTAAAGATGCTCAAATCTTTGTGGGCGGGTGTGATCGGTGTCAGCGGACTGGAAACATATCTAATAAAAATGAAATGGAACAAAAACTTGGTGAATTGATTTCACTATCAGCCCGAAAAGGCAAGTGTACATATCGAATTGTAGTACCGAGGTCGTATTAAAACTCGGGGTTGTCAACTACTATTACTCACGCTTCTACTATTATCCTACCGTACGATTGTTGGTTGTTTGAGAATTTTAAATTAAACTAAAGATAATATGAAAACTTCGGATAAAAAAAATAGCATTCGATCAATGATTCACCATGAAAAGAGATGAGAAGGATAAAAATTAATTTTTAAAATTGCAAACCAAACTCGACCGTGACTGATCCGAAAATAAGATATAATCTGGCTAGAGCATTAAATCCCCTAACTTATAGACGTTTTGACCGAAATCTCTTTGCAAATCAAAAAGGCCTAAAGTTGCATTATCGAAGTGATCCGCACTATTGGATTTGACTCCAATCCAGAGGATTTACGTCGTCCTATCTCTAGGATTGCGTGCAACTCCTTCCTTCTTTGAGTGATCTTTCAAATCAACGAGTCTCTCGACTACTATGAAATGAGATCAAATTGCCTACTACCGTATACCGGAAATACGGAGTCGACACGGGATAAATCAAAGAAGGATCGAGAATAAATTTGACAAAAATAAAACTAAGAAGTAAAAGGAAAACTCATCTCATTTCATGGATCCTCGTGATTGAATGCTAACGGAAAATTAGCTACGCATAGTTAGGAAAGAAAGCACAAAAATAAGAGAAAGAGAATAATTTTTCATTGCATGATAAAAAGAGAAGTACAAAATAATAAAATGGAGAAGATTATGCTACCAAATAAAAGATTACAATAACAAGAAAATGATTACACTAATAAAAACTCAACAACATGTAAGAAAATAACTCTCTCTTGAACTAGCACTTCACTTGCTCTCCAAAATCCAACTCCTCCAAAGCTTGAGGCAATGACTCCTTTTATAGATGAGGGGAAAGGTTCTAGAGGGAAGTGGATATGAAGGGGGAAAAGGGGGGCCGGCCATGCATGAATGGGGAGGTGCATAAATGATATTTATTGGGGGAGAGAGAAGAGGCTACATGCATGCATTTTTATTTTGGAAAATAAAAAAAGAACAAAATAAATATAAGAGGGGGATGGATGGGTTTAAATGAGGATGAGAGAAGGGGAAAGAGGGGTGAATGAGAAATAAAGAAGAGAGAGGGGAGGAGTGGTCGGCCATGCATGTATGGGGGAAAAATATAAAAAGAAAGGGGGAGAGAGAGGGTCGGCCATGCATGGGCCTCAAATGGGCCAAAGTATGGAGAGAGCCATGCAAAGGTGGTTGGACCTTAAGTGGGCTGCTGCACTTGGAGTGCTCGGGTTCACCATGAAGAGGAGCTCGGGTTGCATCATGTGGGCTGCTTCATTGAAGTGGGCTGCTGCACTTCGAGTAAATGGCTCGAGTTGCACTTTGGAGGACCGGCCAAATGAGAGGGCTGCACCAATGAAGTGGGCTCGGGTTCACCATTCAAGAGGCTCGGGATACACATGTGGGTTTTATGGTGGGGGCTCGGGCTGCATCATACATGTAGAGGGGCTGCTTGTACGTGGACTTCAACTTGAGGGCTTGAACCTACAAATAAAACAAAACAAATAAACAAAATGTTATATATATTTTACAACATAACATAATATTAGTTATTAAAAATAAAACTAAACATAACAAGCATAACATAATATAATAATAGTTATATTTCATAACTAGACATTAAATACGAAATAAAACATAACAAGCATAAAAAAACATAAAATATAAATAAACTTAGGAATTTTGCATACTAAACTACCCCTAAAAACGATGACTAAAAGTAGTCATCATGTTCTGTTTATTCCTTTGGGTATAAATAGAAGGATTTTAGGTTTTCTCTTGACCGACCGACGGAACTACTATGACTGTAAATCGATTCTATCTTTGCACACGAGCCGCACAGTGCGATATCCCGAAACCCTGAAAGCCGACGGAAGTTGTTCCGCTCGCCGCTGATCCCGTCGTCGCTGCTTAGCCTGATTCCGGAGAGTGTCGCCGCCGCCTCTTCTATAACGGGCCTAGCAGTCCGTGAAGACGTAGAGCTTTCTCTCCCGACCTAGATCTTGTACGACAAGATTCTACGGGTTCTCGCATTCGTGTGGACTTCCTGTAGAGGTGCGGATAATATTCTGCACTAGGAACTGTAGCCGCAAAGTGATCGGCTGATCTCCTGGAGCATCTAGGTTGAGTATAGACTCAATCCCGCAGAGGTAAAATTTTATTTACTGCTTTTTACTTCTTAATTAATGTTCATCGTTAGATCCAAACTCTTTGGGTTTTCTTGTTCTTTATTTTCGCTTCATGCACAAGTGTTATGTCATCCTAGCAAAACCCAGCACTACCAACATGAGTGATGTCAGCTTTCATAACTGACACGTTCCGGAAAAACTTCACTTCTGTCGGGCCGAACAGAACGTGATACCCAGCGTCAACCGTGTTTGTCACCAAGAAGAAAATTTTCTTCATCCCGGGCACGTGATATACACTACTCAAAGTGAGTGGCCCCCGATCACTGCCTAAAGAAACTGATTCCACTTTTTCTACCGCATGTACAATATCTTCAGCAGTAATAATGGCATCATTACCTTTGTAATCCTATAGAGAAGAGAATTTGGACTCGTCCTCGGTGAGGTGATGACCACACCTGGAGTCCACGATCCAGTCCTCCTGATAGTTGATGGAGAAGAGTGCCCGAACACAAGTGTCTGTCATGAAGGCACTCCCCCATCCTCCTTCCTCAGCCCTGGACTCAGACTCCTCCTTCCCTGCAGCATGCTCCGGGTGAAGATTTACCTTGCAATCCCTACGAATGTGACAAAGCTTGTTGTATCCGTAGCACCAAGGTCCTCCCCGCTTCTTCCCGTCATCAACCTTAGGAGGCTTGCTCTTATCCTGCTGTGATGGAGAAGACGAACCATTGCTAACATGTGTCTTCTTCTTCTTCTTGTCCCACTTCTTCTTCATGCTAGAGAAGAGAGCATCGCCATCTCCTCCCGAGATTGAGACTCTAGTCATCTGCTTCGCCAAGCTTTCTTGTGAAACCAACAGATTCTCCAGCTCGAGTAGTGATGGCCGATTGGCCCAGCCTTGCACAGACGTTACAGAGACAACATACTCCTTCTGCAAGCCATATATGACGTGCCTCTTCAGCTTTAACTCTGAGATCGGATCTTTCGGGTCTAATGCATCTCAGAGTAGATGTTCTTCATCTTCAAGAAGGAAGAAGAAATTGACATCTCATCTTGAGTGGCCTTCACTAACTCATTTTCCAAGAACTGTTGTCATGCTACGTTCTTTTAGTTCAACAGACCATCCATATTGCAGCTGCTGACCGACATTTGATGATGTGGTCAAACAGCTCCGGTGAAACGGTACGCTTGAGAGTGAATGCTGCCTTCGCATCGCTTCGCTTCCATGCTTTCATCGCTTCAGCATTTCCACCGACAATGACTACTTCTTGTCGGTTGTCACCACCAATAACTTCCTAGAGATCCTCACCAAGAAGATAACTCTCCATGCACGACCTTCATCTTTTGAAGTTGGTTTTGCGTCAAGAGTTCAATTCCAATTTCTCTTGCAAAACCGGCTTCCATTGCAAACAACTGATTCACTTGATCTTCACGAAGGTATAGCAACCTTAGATTGGTAAACTGCTAACTCCTCAACACCCCTCTGATACAATGTAAAAATTTCCCAAAATGGGTGAAAGCGGAAAAGAGGTCGCAAGAACACCCACCACAACCGAAGACAAGAAAAAATCAGTATCAATAGCAGCACAAGAGTCAACAATTGAAATTAACTTTTTTTACAGAGCGTGGTATATATTATAAGACATGATTTATAATGTAACAAAGGGAACATAAATCGGCAACAATTAACCGCGTGGACAGAAATCTGTAACCGCACTAATCGCCAGTCCGCTAGCCGAGTCCTCCGAGACCGCCAAAGCTGCCTATACGCGACTAACCTCGTAGAATGTTGTTATTGAAAAGATGAAGGAACTTGAACAGAACCCGCTGATAGACAGGGCAAATTGCTCTGCTTATCCGCAACTCGGAGGAAGAGATCGTCGCAGAGACCACGGCCTACTGGTATCCGCAGATTTCTATCAGTGAACTGTTCTACACCAAGCTTCCACTAGTTGCCTAGCCGCCTGATGTTAGCCGCACAACCTGCATAGAGTCAACTTTCTTAGTCGCAGCGGTTAGAAAACCGTAACCGCAAAAACCAAGAGCGAGTTAGTTCTTACTGTTCACTATATATTATGACGAGCTGAGAACTCCTATTTATAGGTGTGAGGAGGAATGTCGTCACCACCCATAGTGATAGGATAACCGCTTTTCAGACCTGTCGGCTAACACCGCATATCCGCACAAGTGCGAATACAAAACTAGTCCGCCGCTAAAGAGGCAATCCGCACAAGAGCACGAACACCAATCTTTATCCGCAAGAACAACCAAACCGCCAGTCTTGCGGACACAACTCCAGTCCGCGCAAAGCTCCGGCCCGCGACAACCATGCCGCCAACTTACGGAAATCAGCAAGCTCAAGAAGCAGTCCGCACATAGGTGATCTCGGCGAGCTAGGCAACAAAGCTGGACTTAGTCACACAAGACCAAGTCCACGACAAGCTTTACGGTCTCCAAGTAACCAAGCCACCTGATACCAAGACCGCGCCCCATCTGAACAACACCAGTCCGCCACCTTGCGGACTGCTCCATCAGACCTCGCGACCTCCAGACAATCAAGTCCGCGCAACTGTGCCGACCTCCACGATCTAACAACCAGACCGCAAGCACAGAAACAAGTCGGACACCGGCAAGCTCCAGAAGAGACCGCCACAACCGCGGCTAGCCAACCCTAACCGCCCGGTTCACCAAGGATGCTTGTTGAGCCAGACCGCAAGAGAAAACCAACACCTGCCAATGGTATTCCGCCAAAGTTGTTCGCCATGCCGCGATGAACTCTGCTGTCTGTGAGGTCTGACCACTCTAACCGCACAACTCCACTTTTACTGTCACTTCAATAATTTCAACAAGAGGCAGTAGACTGCGCACTGCGCTCCCGTGAAGAAGTCATCAGGCTGCTGACATATCACCTGCAAGTGGCACAAAACAGAATGAAGCAAATGACAGATAGGAAAAGAAAAGAGAAGAAATGTCAAGTGGGGGATTGGGTGTATGTGCGGCTGCTCCCTTATAAACAAACCAGGATGCACTTATTAAAATATAGCAGGTTGTCTCCGCGATATTTTGGCCCTTTCCAGATCATTGCCAAACTCAGCCCAGTTGCTTATAGATTGCAATTACCACCTACATCGAAGATTCATGATTCTTTTCGTATTTCACAGCTGAAACAACACATTGGTGCATCTCCAACCTCAACCCAATTACCTGCTTTCTTGACAGAAGAGGGAGCTATTCTGAGTGTTCAAGAACACATCCTGGATCGTTGACTGGTGCATCAGCAGGGAGTATCAGCAACACAAATTCTTGTCCCATGGGCCAACACGCAACCAGAGGAATCTACTTGGGAGGATTTCCACACATTCCAATCTGTTTTTCTTAAGTAGTAAAAAAGTGCATGCTTTGAATTTGAACAATTCGCTTATTTGTTTTGGAGGGACTTTTAATTTGCTTGTGGTGGGAACTGTTACAACAACTGTTTCGTGTTATAGCCTTATAAGGGCAGGTAGTGTGGAGTATGTATGTTATGTGAAATTGTTACCATTCTTCTTGCAATTCTACTGTTTTCCAGCAGGGGTGCGCCGCTGCTTCTCTCTTTTCCATACATGTAAATTCATGGAGTATATCAACTCTTTTGTCACCGCTGTGCAAACAAACGCTAATAAAACTAACGACCATTGGCCGTTATTAGGGGGGGAGGGAGGGGGTACTGATGCACTCCTCTTTTAAAAAATAACGACCGTTGGCCGTTATTCTTAAGTAGTTAAAAAGTGCATGCTTTGAATTTGAACAATTCGCTTATTTGTTTTGGAGGGACTTTTAATTTGCTTGTGGTGGGAACTGTTACAACAACTGTTTTGTGTTATAGCCTTATAAGGGCTGGTAGTGTGGAGTATGTATGTTATGTGAAATTGTTACCTTTCTTCTTGCAATTCTACTGTTTTCCAGCAGGGGTGTGCCGCTGCTTCTCTCTTTTCTGTACATGTAAATTCATGGAGTATATCAACTCTTTTGTCACCGCTGTGCAAACAAACGCTAATAAAACTATGGCGATGATAATAGAACTTTTTTCACCGCCGCCGCCATTCCAAATAGGCCCAAACTAGGTGAGAAGCAGGGACACATGTGAGCACCGGATCAAACTAAGTTGACGATTTACTAACCTTTCTTAGTAAAAAGAGTACAGCACCATAAATACTTTTTGGGTGCTATATTAATTCCCTCTTTTCATATTACAAAACTGAACCAACGTGTAAGCAAATAGAGCAAGAAAGAAACTAAAGAATGACACTCTCATTACTAAATAATAAGAAACATGATAAGCTAATTCTTCTGAAAGTACAGATGCATTTGGCGCGGGTTATCGCAGCTTATTTGTTCCAGTGAGATTGGACAAAAACGTCATTGTCATAGAATGTATGTTTGGTATAACAAATGTTACTACCGTTATCAAAACAACTAGTTTGGGGCATAAAATTTTGATTTTGGTACGATAATAACATTTTTGTCCAACCTCACCAGAGCAAATAAGTCGCGATAAGCTGCGCCAAACGCAACCTACATTAGTCTGACAGTTGAAAAGTTTTGGCAAAGCTACTAATACGCATCATAACAAATTGCCAGCTATTAAGAAAATTTTGAAGAAACTTGAAGTTCACACCTATCATAATGATCGAAACTACACTAATTCCATTTTGTTCCACTGGCACCTATGGACATGATCCCCGGTCTCTCTCTCTCCCCCTCTCTTACTGTTTGTAAAGAAAGGTAAAAAAAAGATATAATAGAAAGGAGAAAAATGCAAGTGCGAATATTTCATCAAACAAACGCTGCTTATCTACAGTAATTGTGTTTTAAGAACACGGCCCTTTGCAAAAAGAAAATATGAAAACAAAGTGCAGAATCAATTCTACAATCTCTCTGCATCTTTGGCAACATCCAAAAGAACTTCAAGAAGATTTGTAATGTCTATAATTTTCTTCTTCTTCTTCTGCGGCACTCAAAACAGTCTGTACAAAGATATATGAGGCTAGTATTTGAACCATTGATTGCCTGAAGCTTATCAGGTGGAACTTTTAGGTCTTCAGTGAGTATCTTGTGTAGCTTTTGATTCTCATCGACTAATTTTTCAATAGTTTCTTGATGTTTCAGCAACTAAGAACACAAAAGAGTTCGCTTTAGGTGACTCAAACATATCAAAATAAAAAAAAATCAGGGCTTGCGATCTGTTTGGATGCTAGAAAATCTGAACAAAAGGTAAAATTTCAAATAAATGTCAAATGATTCATAATCAACCCATCAATTACATAATTTTTCTTATGAGAACTAGGCCAATTTAAATGTCCATTTGAAGTACTAGAACAACTCTCAATCCTTTAGCATTTAAAGTAGTAATTAGTAAAGCGAGATAAATTAAAAATGAATTGGTCAAACATGTATATGCTTAATTTTTATTATATTAATTTTTCAAAATCCTCTTCACTCGATATCATCCAACTCAATTTTAATTCCCATTTTCTAATCACCATTGATCCAACTGCTGTAATTTGAATCATTCTCAATCATTGCTCAACCATTTGCCTTGATTAAGGAGTCTAAGGCTCCGTTTGGGGGGATTTATTTTCACCGGTCAAGCGGTTGCAACCGCATGAACCGGACCACCTTGGTCCGGTTCATGCGGTCGCAACCGCTTGACCGGTGAAAATAAATCCCCCCAAACAGAGCCTAAATGAGTTTCTTTGACCTCTTTTGAATGATTGCTGGAGTGGAAAGTCAGGATCGCAGCCTTTTGTTTCAAACTCAATACATGGAAATCCACCTACCCTTGGTGAATTTCTGTTTCCAGTAACAGCCTAGCCGCCTAGGTACATCACCTAGATTTAATCCAAGCTCCTCCGCCTGATCAACAAACACAATTAAGTGGAAGCTCTTTCTTCTCTTTAAGCTTCTAGCTTACTCTTACTCAAGCTCGCATTACGAAGTTTAAGCTCTTGATTGCTCTATTTTGTATTAATCTCTTTAGTATTTTTGTTAACCCAAATTGATGTTTTATTCTATATCAGTAGAAGATTTCAAAGTATGTTTTAATTAGTATAAAATATCAAAAGCTAATTGCTTCACTTTGTAGCAAATGTTATATTTTGATTTACAAATGTGCTAGTTTCTTAGAAAAGCAATTATCTTACTTCAATTAATAATACTTCTTTTATTAAAGATCATACCGGATCAGGTCACTATTATACCACCACATTACTCTTGATTATCAAATTATAATTATATATTATGCAATTCGCATCTTATTATATATAAGAACTACATAACTAGATAAATACTAAATATAGGGTCGTTTACCGGAAGGCGGAAACTCCCCTTAGGGTTTAGAGTTTAGGGTAAACCACTCGTAAAATATCAAAGAGCTAATGGTAATACTCAGGATAAACCACTCGTACACGTACCAATTGAAGCATATTATTCTCTCTGCGCAAATGTCGAGCCTGCAAATAAAACTTAAATGAGAAGGATTTTTCACAAATCATATTAAAGTAGAAATGGTTCATAAGTTTATCACAAATGATATCGAGTAAAATCAAGCACTCATGGCTACATCAGTTTCATGATATGATACCTTTCTCAACATGCCCCATCCCCCTTAATTTTTGGATCTTTGGCCTCTAACATGCAGACATCATTTTCGAATTGGATGACCTAAGAGTAGATTGCTGGGACTAGCCTGCTCTGATACTATGTTGTGTTTTAAGTTGGATGCATAGGTTATAACATAGTATAAAATGAAACTACATCACCCAATTAGAAGAAAAAAAGAGCGTTTAAGGACATGCAAAAGGGTGTGTTGAGAATATAATCCAAAAACAAAAGAACCATGTTAGTTATTGATGCAGGACGGTGCGTAGGGTTTACGCATCTGTCGGCTATTTCTAGGAAACCCTAAATGCATGCAACGAAATATGACTTTTTTTAGTTTTTTAAAAAAATTTGAGCGGGCGTTGCACGGAATTATGAAATTAAACAACGTAATTTTGTAGGCACGAAATCACTATGTTGTTAGAAAATGAAATTTCTTAAAAATGGTTCAGTTTTAGATCCGGGAAGGAAGCTCGCAACTTTCGTTCCGTTCTCTTTTGTCGTAGCACAACGGAAATCGTGAACTCCAAATACGTTTCTGTTTGGAGTTTTCGACGTAGCGTTTGCTGACGAAACTCAGGTGAAAACCCGGCAAACAGTCTATTATCCTACGAGAAAATATTGATGCACACACAAAGGAAAAGAAAGAAACAATTACCCACGGAAGAGGCGTCTTCCGTATTCGAAGTCGAGGGCGATCACGCGAGAATTCCTTGTCACCTCCGATCTCCGCTCCGAGGTCGGCCGCTATCGCATACGGGCACCAAGGAATCAAATCTCTCCCTCACACAAGGTGGTTCCACGGAATCACTCAATAAGTAAAAAGCCACAAACTAACATTCCTAAAATTCACTCGCTCTCACACTCAGGGTGGATCCACGTATTCACAAACACTCACGGTGGCTCCACGAAATCTCTAACGCTCAAATGGGTCAAGATTCCCACAGTTGAATCACAATCCTAAGTTTCTAAATCACCTAACAATTCATCACCTAACCTACCTCTTCAATAGAAATCAAATACAGCAAGCCTCCTCTTCACCTAGTTTAACTCACGACAGCATGGTTGAGGAACAGTAAAGTAATGTTACTGTTCATCAATAAATCCACAGTAATTTAGAAATTACTGTTCATGATCTTCTCCGGAAAACTTCACAGCAGCCCAAGTCACTCCTTTCAGCTACAGGTTTTCAGAGAACAGGAGACTCAATTTTAATCTCACAGGAAATCAAACGCAAATCACCATATTCAACCTAACACCTAAACAGGAAATAAGAAGCAGCGAACTTAAACTTCTACAATAACTGTTCATCATCCCTTTCCATTGGAAGGCAACAGCAAACAAACGCACACAGCAAATCGATTTCAATATATTCCTCTAACAATTACAGGAAACGAAACAACATCAGATTTTCAATTCTCATCAACTGCACACATACACACACATATATATTTATGTATGTGTTTATATATATACATATATAGGTATTTTGTATATATATGTATACATAATAGTAGAGAAAATAAACTCTAAGGCAGGGCTACGCGCACAGGCGTGCAATAACATGACTACACGCACAGGTGTGTAACAACTAAAAATTGACAACATAAACTTGCAAAAATAAAATGCAATAAACATAAACTGAAAATGCGACGTCGGGCATTCTTCGGCGATCTGACCTAGGTTGGTCTCCACCAACTCTCCCCCTCTCGAAATCACTCATCTTTGGTGAGTGCTCCGAGCGAAGTGCGAGAGAAATCAACATCCATGCCAATGAACCAACGACCTCTAAAACCATTATCAGTAGTGGTCATTGTCCAACATATGCTCGGGAACTGTAATAAAGTATTCTCCTGGCGTCTCATGCTCAACCTGAAACTGGTAGTGAAAAACAGAAGGAACTACAATGACAGTGTCAGTAGCGAAATAAATAAAGGTATGTCTTGAATGTGACTCCTCACTCTCTCTCACAAACCCAGAAGAAACAAATGGAGGAGAAGACAATGGAGATTCTAAAGACTCAAGCGAGTAATCATAGAATTAAGTCAGATTGGCTACGTTAAAAACAGGATTTGCTCCCCAAACGGAAGGCATCTCAAGTTCATACGCATTTTGTCCAATCTGATTTACTACTCGAAATGGTCCAGTACTACGGTAGCTAGCTTATTTACGATACCAGAAGGTAGTCGTTCCGGATTTAGCCGAACCATAATCAAGTCATTCATTTTTAAATTTAGTAGCTCTTTTATGCCCCTTTTAAAATTGAGTTGCATAAAATCATAAATACTATGCAATTTCCGCTCGAAATATATTTTATGCAAATCATGCAAATGCAAAGATGACTACTAACACAACGAACACCACAAACCGACGGTTTCAGATATCAAGAGCAACTCCTGAGAGAGGTACATGATCAGGAGGCTTAGAGGGTGGATCATAAAAGAATTCATCGCGGGGGCGATGAACACTCAAGTGCAAACCTGAGACATCAGTGATCAGATACAATATCAACGTATCAGCGAGTGTACCCTCGAACTCGACTGTGTCTCTAAAGATGGAAATATCCCAAATGTGTGGTGAACCTATATGCGGATCATCTGGTGGTTTACCAGGAGGGGTATAATATAATTCGTCGCAACTGCGACGCGTGCAAATGTAGGCCCCAACAACAGATGGAGCGCTCTTAGATAAAAGTGCACGAAGTGTGACAACCGTAATAAATGTGCTAAGGGAGAGTGAGGCATCAGGAGGCTCGCCAGGTGGGACATAGAAGAACTCATCGCAAATACGATGGTCAGCAAGTGGTACGTCCCAGAACTCATCTAGAGTGCAAGTCACTAGATGGTTATACCCAAGCACTATCAACATCAAGTGAGACAATGGAGCAGGTATCCATGTCTTAAAACTCGCAAGTGTACTATTCAGATAAAGCTCATCCACATAAGGGCGAGGTGGCTCATCTGGAGGCTCAATAGGAGGGTCATCAAATGACCCATCAGTCGAGTGATGGTCCTCCAAAAATGAACCATCAGAAGGGGTCATACTCTTAGAAAGGGTAGAAGTGACTGCCTCGTGATCACTACTAAGCTCTCGGCTCCCGATCGTAATATCACTCGGTGCGCCATCAGGTGTGGTGATGTGACTCGGCGCGCCACTAGGTGAAGTGTGTAAGGAATCTACACTCAAAATAGAGCAAGTAGAGATCGAATCCTGGACGGGTTCACTAAGTGGAGCCGACTCACATGGGGCTTGACTCCACACATCCTGTACTAGAACATCAGATAGAGTGGGTGACGTCTCCCTGGTGTGGGCAGTGGAATGTTCTCGTTGACCCTTAATGTCTATCATCATGTTCACATTCGGAACACTAGGAGTATCACTAGGTGTGACGTACTCTTGGTGATGATAATGACCTCTATAGATAGTTCTCGGGTAATCATGATGAGTGTCCCCAACATAATCATGACGTGCTCGTGGGTGATCATAAGTCCTACGAACGTGTGGTGGTGGTCGCACATATGCAGTCTCAGATTCCTCATATAAAGGAGACGTGTAGTATTGATAACTAGAGTAATACTGAATCATATCCTCATAATAAGGTGTTGAGGGACCAACAGGATCCACTCGAGTACGGGGACAATAACGACGATAGTCATAGTACCGATCGTCTCTATAATGAGAACGTGTTGGTGGGGCAACACGTTCTCTGGTAGTGGTATACGGTGATCGGGTATAGTCATCAAAATATCGTAATGATCTCCGTGATAGATCACTACGGGGTTGGGTGATAGTGTAGACCTGATCCTCATATAGTGGATTTCTCCTAAATGTAGATCTTCCTACATAGTGATGAGGAACATCATAATAGGGACGGACAAAATGTTCATCTCGAATTTGAGGTGACATTGTCGTTTGAGGGGGTATTTCTAATCTACTCACCCTACCTCTAAGGTTTTCCAACCCTTCAAGCATCTGACATGTACTCTCAGTTAATGCCGTCATTTGGTAGGCGAAAGGTATAAACCACTGGGGTGGTTCATTCCCTTCGTGTCCACGACTCGGGTGACCACGTTCAACTTGACGCATTCTATCACTACGTCGATACATGCTAACAAAATTAAATGCAATGATGATAAAATAAAAAAATTCTCTTTTCTTCTTTTTTAAAAAAAAAAATTGAAAATGAAATGTGGGTTCCTATTCGACGCAGGGCGGATCCCAAAACTTAGGAAAATTTTGGAACCTCGCTCTGATACCAATTTGATGCAGGACGGTGCGTAGGGTTTACGCACCTGTCGGCTATTTCTAGGAAACCCTAAATGCATGCAACGAAATATGACTTTTTTTAGTTTTAAAAAAAAATTTGAGCGGGCGTTGCACGGAATTATGAAATTAAACACCGTAATTTTGTAGGCACGAAATCACTATGTTGTTAGAAAATGAAATTTCTTAAAAATGGTTCAGTTTTAGATCCGGGAAGGAAGCTCGCAACTTTCGTTTCGTTCCCTTTTGTCGTAGCACAACGGAAATCGTGAACTCCAAATACGTTTCCGTTTGGAGTTTTCGACGTAGCGTTTGCTGACGAAACTCAGGCGAAAACCCGGCAAACAGTCTATTATCCTACGAGAAAATATTGAGGCGCACACAAAGGAAAAGAAAGAAACAATTACCCACGGAAGATGCGTCTTCCGTATTCGAAGTCGAGGGCGATCACGCGAGAATTCCTCGTCACCTCTGATCTCCGCTCCGAGGTCGGCCGCTATCGCATACGGGCACCAAGGAATCAAATCTCTCCCTCACACAAGGTGGTTCCACGGAATCACTCAATAAGTAAAAAGCCACAAACTAACATTTCTAAAATTCACTCGCTCTCACACTCAGGGTGGATCCACGTATTCACAAACACTCACGGTGGCTCCACGAAATCTCTAACGCTCAAATGGGTCAAGATTCCCACAGTTGACTCACAATCCTAAGTTTCTAAATCACCTAACAATTCATCACCTAACCTACCTCTTCAATAAAAATCAAATACAGCAAGCCTCCTCTTCACCTAGTTTAACTCACGGCAGCATGGTTGAGGAACAGTAAAGTAATGTTACTGTTCATCAATAAATCCACAGTAATTTAGAAATTATTGTTCATGATCTTCTCCGGAAAACTTCACAGCAGCCCAAGTCACTCCTTTCAGCTACAGGTTTTCAGAGAACAGGAGACTCAATTTTAATCTCACAGGAAATCAAACGCAAATCACCATATTCAACCTAACACCTAAACAGGAAATAAGAAGCAGCGAACTTAAACTTCTACAATAACTGTTCATCATCCCTTTCCATTGGAAGGCAACAGCAAGCAAACGCACACAGCAAATTGATTTCAATATATTCCTCTAACAATTACAGGAAACGAAACAACATCAGATTTTCAATTCTCATCAACTGCACACATACACACACATATATATTTATGTATGTGTTTATATATATACATATATAGGTATTTTGTATATATATGTATATATAATAGTAGAGAAAATAAACTCTAAGGCAGCGCTACGCGCACAGGCGTGCAATAACATGACTACACGCACAGGTGTGCAACAACTAAAAATTGACAACATAAACTTGCAAAAATAAAATGCAATAAACATAAACTGAAAATGCGACGTCGGGCATTCTTCGGCGATCTGACATAGGTTGGTCTCCACCAGTTATGCAGACCTATACACTTAATGTAGATATTGGGACCCCCCCAGGCACACACCTATAACCAATTGGTTTGATGATTAGGTTCTAACACAATAAAGTGATATTTGGATGTTGATGACTTCTTTGTAAACCAAAGCACATTTATTTGTTTAGGATATCAAAACCTTAGGGCTCCTTTTGGCCCCCAGGAAATGGATTTCAAACTTGGAATTGGGTGCAACGAAATTCTTTTCCCGTGTTTGGCAAGAGGGAATTGAGGCGGAATTGAAATTGGGACGGATTCCGAGTTTTTAAAAACAGGCATGACCCAATTCTTAGGGGTCCGCCTGGTTTTTCTCCCGATTTTTTGTTGTCTGATTTCGCGATAGGCACGCCACGACCTTTCCTCCTTGACGAACCCTTATCGCTGTGCAGATCTCGCCGATCCCATCTCACCAGAGGTAAGATCTTCCTCCTTTCTCCTCTATTTTCTTTTCTTCTTCTTCTTTTTACGAACCCATTTCGCCGCTCCTTTGCCGCCTGTAATCCTCTTTCTCCACTCGTTTTTGTTGTTGTAGGTTAGATCTACTATATCTAGAATCCCTCTCTTCCTCTTTCTCATGATCTACTATATGTTCCAGTTAGGTTAGATCCAAACCATCTCCACACTATCTGTGACATTTGCTGTAGTTAAGATCGTCGGCCTTGTTCAAGATCGGGCTCCAGTTAGATTAGAAATTTCTGAATGCATTTTGTTTCAATTTGCTGCAATAGTTACATCAATAATTTCTTTATGCCAATTTGCAGGCTCATCCAACCGTGAAACATTACAATGGCAAAGTTATGATTAATTGATGTGATTTGGGATTGTTATGTGGTAATGATAAGACCACGAGTAGTCATGCTTCGACAACGGTCGAGAATGTTGTTGAGATAGATAGGGAGTCCTTTGTGGAAGAAAGTGGCAATCCAGGTGATTGTCCTGGAATTACAGGGGAAGGAAGCACCAAGAAGAAGAAGAAGAAATCAGTTGGGATTGACGCTTTGGCAGACGCCATATCTAGTGTTGCCACTAGCATGGGCAAGACATTTCTAGAAAGACGCACTATTGTTGTAGATACGCCAATGACACATGCTCAAGTCATATATGATGCCCTTGGTAATCTACCGCAGCTAGAGAAGCATGAATTACACAAGGCAATAGATATACTCTCTCGCGATACCATTAAGTTTGGGGTATTCATGACTTTGTCAGCCGATCTGAAGTTGGAGTGGTTGCGCATGCAGCTTAATTAGCAGTATTTTTGGGGACCTTATGTTTGTGGACTATGTTTTTGGTATAAACATTGCTTTTTGTGTCTGGACATTATTTTATGTGTGGATTTATTTTATGTCCTTGGAGATTCTATATATTTTCTGTATTAGTTTCTCCACATTGTTAATTTCAATTCCATATTTGAATTCCATTCTGCATCCGAACAGCAGAATTGTTCAATTATATGGAGAAAACCTTGTATGTACTTTCTCAATAATCAAATACAAGGTATGAATACACATTTATAGGAGGGAGAAAGAGAGAAGAGATCCATATACATGATGTGGGACTAAAGAGGAGGAAAGAAGAAAAACGAAATAAATGGGGTTCAACATGGGCGTCTTTACATGGGCTTTTCCAACAGTCCCCCGCAAGCTGGAGCGTACAAGTCGTAGGCACCCATCTTGGACAGGAACTGATAAAATAAGGTACTAGGTAGGGCCTTTGTGAGGATATCAGCAACTTGTTCAGTACCTGGAACATGCTTCAATTCTATATTCTTCATTTGAACTTTCTCCTGGATAAAGTGACAGTCCACTTCAACATGTTTCGTTCTTTCATGGAAGACCGGATTCTTTGCTATGTGTATAGCCGCTTGGTTGTCACATAACAAGATGGAAGGTGAGGCAAGTTTTACTCCTAGATCGTCGAGGAGACTTTCAAGCCATATAAGCTCAGAGACAACTGATGTCATCGATCGTTATTCAGCTTTAGCTGAGGATCGAGCAACCACGGCTTGTTTCTTACTCCGCCAGGTAACAAGATGACCTCCAAAATAGGTACAAAAACCGCTGGTTGACCGCCAATCATCCAAGGAACCAGCATAATCTGCATCAGAATACGCAACCAATGTTGGAGTAGAGGATGAGGTTTTGTATACCATCCCTTGACCCGGAGCTATTTTAAGGTATCTTATGATGCGTTCAACGGCTTGAAGGTGAGATATTTAAGGGGCATGCATAAACCGGCTGACCACCCCAAGAGCAAAGGATATATCCGGTCTTGTGACCGTTAGGTAGATCAATTTCCCAACAAGTCGTTGATAGTATTCCGGATTTTGGAGAGGAAGATCTGTATCGGAAGCATGTGCACACAACTTATGATTTGCGTCCATTGGAGTAGTAGTGGGATTGCATCCAAAGTAGCCAGCATCTTGAAGGAGATCCAGGCAGTACTTCCGTTGGGAGAGGGCAAGTCCATCCGGACGTCTCGCGATCTCAAGACCAAGAAAGTATCGAAGATGCCCCAGATCTTTTGTTTGAAAGACGGAGCTAAGGTGTTATTTGACCGCATGGATTAACTTTGAATCGTCTCCAGTGATTAAGATATCATCAACACATACTAACAGAAGAACCGTTCCTGTTGCCTGATGACTAGTGAACAGAGAAAAGTCAGCTGAGCTCCGAGTAAAGCCGACTTCCCGAACTGCTTTATTGAACTTGTCGAACCATGCCTGAGGGGATTGTTTGCAACCATAAATGGACTTCTTAAGATGACAAACTCGGGACTCCCTCGTGGTCTCAAACCTGGGAGGTTGCTTCATGTAGACTGTCTCCTGAAGGTCGTCGTTCAGAAATACATTCTTAATATCCAGTTGATGAGTGTCATTGGCGATGCACAGCCACGGAGAGGAGGACTCGAACGGTGTTGAGCTTGGCTACTGGAGAGAATGTTTCCTCATAATCAAGACCTTGCTGTTGGGTGAAACCACTTAGCCACGAGCCACCAGTCGGGCCTTCATACGGTCAATTGTCCCATCAGGAGCATGTTTAATGACAAAGACTCATTTACACCCAACAGGTGTATGACCGGGAGGTAGAGGTACCAGGTTCCAAGTCTGGTTAGCCCAGAGAGCAGTCATTTCTTCTTTTATGACCGCTCGCCAGCCAGGATGTTGGAAAGCCTCCTGCACAAAGTTAGGTATAAAAATCAAGGATAATGAAGTGGCAAAAGTTTGATGTCGTGGAGATAGGAGATGTAAGGATACATAATTTTACATGGGGTAAGCGGTGGATTCTGGTTCCGGATCAACAAGATGTGAAGCGTCAGAGGTCGAAACCGACTGCATTAGGGCCACAGAGCCAGGATGGCGACGAGTGTAAACATGTATAACAGGTGGCTTGAAAATAGTTGTAGCTCGGTCAGGAATTTTTAGTGGAGTGGTAACGGAAATGACAGGTCGTATGACGAGTAGTGGTAGAGGTGTTGGATTTGTAGAAGAGAAGAAAGGAAGATCCTCCCGAAAGGTAACATTAGCAGAAACAGTTACCTTGTGGGTGGCCGGAGAGTAGCATACATAGCCTTTCTAAGTCCGTGAATAGCCAACAAAGATGTGTTTGGCAGCCCGGGGATCCAACTTGTCCATGGATGGACCAAGAATGTGAACGTAGCAAGTGCACCCAACGATGCAGGGCATGAGAGAGAATGTCGGAGTCGAGGGGAACAGGAGGTTGAACGGAGTGGCATTGTGGAGTATGGGGGAAGGAAGATGGTTAATCAGATAGCAAGCCGTCGACAGAGCAAAGTTCCAATAAGTTTTGGGAACCTGCGTTTGAAGCATGAGAGAGCGAGTCACATCGAGAAGATGTCAATTCTTCAATTCGGCGACTCCGTTTTGTTTGGGGGTATAGACACACGATGCTTGGTGAATCACCCCAAATTCAGAACGAAGGGTCACAAAGTTGTGGCTAGTGTATTCGCGAGCATTATCCGTGCGAATAGTTTTGACGTTCGTGGAGAATTGCGTGCGGATCTCAAGGAGGAAAGCCCGAAAGATATGGGGAAGCTCGGAGCGATCACGAAGTAAATATAACCACGTCATTCGAGAATAATCATCAATAAAAGTTAAAAATAACGATATCTAGAAATGCTAGTGATTTTGTACGGTTCCCAAATATCGGAGTGTACTAAAATAAAAGAATCAGAGCTCCGAGTACAATGAGATGGAAGAGATGAACAAGGCTGCTTTCCGAAAATACAAGATTCGCACTGAAAAAAAAGGAAGAGATACATCTGGTAGAGCCTTCTGGAGGACTGGTAAAGGGGCATGCACAAGACGCCGATGTCAATCGACGAAGGAGACGGAAGAGAGGATAGTAAGAGAGTCATCAAGAAGGTATAGTCCGTTCTGCAGTCGTCTCTTACCAATGATATTTCGCGTCTGTCGATCCTGTATCAGAAAAGAAGAAGATGTAAAAGCTATAGAGCAATTTAAATCAGCAGTAAGACGACCAATAGAAAGTAAATTAAATGGAGAGTCTGAAACACGAAGAGACGAGCGTAAAGAAAGAGAAGAAGTGAGAGGGATATCAACAGAGTCGGAGACCGGAATAGTGTCCTCATTGGCCACTGTGATACACTTAGGATAAGGAGAATCCTGATACTGATGTGGCCGCAGGGAGGTGATGTGATGGGGGCACCAGAATCCACTATCCAGCGCGGACTAATGGAGAGACAAGTGATACTTTTATGGGAGATGGAGGCAGCAGAGGCAACGGAGGCAGGTGGGCGACTGAGCAGACCATGAAGTTGTTGGAGCTGAAGCCGGACCTCGTCAAGGTCAGTACGAGTGATGGATGTATCGTTGGCAGCAACAACGGACTGTGGACGAGGAGGAAGACCATGATTGCGATAGCAAGTGGCCTCAAGGTGGTCGTCCTTACCGCAGAAGGAACACTTTGGTCGTGGACGGACTCCCCGAACTCGGCCCCGAGAGCCGGAACGCCCCACACGAGCAGGAGGAGGGAGAGGTAGTAAGGGGGCAGAAGTCTGCTGAAGGAGAGTCGGTGACGGAGGTCCAGAACTATCAGGAGGTGGTGAGACCTTGAGCAACATGGAACACACATCTGATAGTGACGGCGTAGCAGCAGAGGAGAGGATTTGAGCCCGAACGCTCTGAAGATGAGGTGGTACAGGAGACATTATCATAACAACGCCGACGGCTTCTTTTTGAGCACGTTGTGCAGCAAGATCCACCGTAGGAGGTTGATGTTGAATCCAGGCTTCAACCAGAGTCTTGGCCCGAGCAACAAAGGAGGTGAGGTCGGTGGCCCCGGCAACATCAAGAGTCTGAAGATTAGTTATGATGTCATATAGGTGTTGGAGACTATCTTTGCCGGAATATAGAGAGTGGAGCACATCCCACATCGCCTTGGTCGTTTCGTGATACATGACCACGCGATATGGTTCGCCATCAAGAGAGTTGAGTCATGTCTGAACTCGACCATCGTTGCACAACCAGCGTTCAGTAGAAGCAGCGGGAACAGCTTGGGTCAAGTGATGTAGAAAGCGCTTGCACTGAAGAACGGGGAGAACAAAGTGCACTCATTGCACAAAGTTCTTCTTCCCGGGTAGAGAAATAGTAGTGATCCGCAATTCATCCCAGAGTTCAGGGGGAAGGTCCGGGCGGTCTGCAGAAGAGGAAGCCGCCTGTTCGGTAGAACGAATATACGACCCCATGCCCAGGCGGTCAGGAAGGTAGATCGGCGGATAGAGAGGAGACTGCGCGGATAGAGAGGAGACCGCGCGAGTAGATCAAAAGGCAAGACCAGCGAGCAGACAGAGGCCGCACGGTAGCCGCGCGAGAAGACCACACGATCTTGGTGACAAGACACCAGCAACAAGGAAAGAAGAGGTCGCGGCCAAAAATGCGAAGCAGTTAGAGAGGGGAAGCCGCCTTGAATAGAGAGCAGAAAGAAGTCGCACGGTCTTGGTGACAACACACAAGCGGCAAGAGGCCGCTACCAAAATGCGGAGCCCGCGGCGGGAAGAGAAGCAACAACGGCTAACCAGTGAATAAACCGCGCGAGAAGTCGACATGGTCACGGTGAGTACACCAGCGACAAGAGAAGATACCGCGATCTAGATGCGGAGCTCGCAGCGGTTAGGGAGGCCGCAACGACTAAGCAAAGAAGAAGCCACGTGAGAAGTCCGCTCGGTCACGGTGAGCACACCAGCGGCAAGGAAAGATGTCGCGACCTAGATACGGATCTCGCAGCGGTTAGCGAAGCCGCGCGACTAAAGGAAGTCGCGACGAGAAGAGAGGAGAGAAGTCGCGGCAAGAAGAGAGGAGAGCAGAGAGAAGGCTAGAACACGCCGGGAAGACAAGGAGACCGCAGTGAGTAAACAGAAAGCGGATCGCCGGGAAGAGACCGCGCGAGCAGAGGGAGAAAAAAAAGGGGAAGGCTCCACCTGACAGAGAGAGAGAGAGTTATAAAAGGGAGAAGGGAGACAAAGGAGAGGTGGAAACCACGAGAGAGAAAAAAAGAGAGAGCAGGAGAAGCGGTTAGAAAAAACTTAACCGCGCGGGAAGCGGTGGTTAGACAGGAAGTTAACCGCACGGGAAGCCGCGGTTAGGAAAGGACTTAACCGTGAGGAGGACCGGTTCCCTCTGATACCATGTGGAGAAAACCCCAAACTTGTATATACTTTCTCAATAATCAAATATAAGGTATGAATACACATTTATAGGATGGAGAAAGAGAGAAGAGATCCTTATACATGTTGTGGGACTAAAGAGGAGGAAAGAAGAAAAACTAAATAAATGGGCTCCAACATGGGCTTCTTTACACGGGCTTTCCAACAAATTCCAATACCTGATGCACAATTTTGTGCAACAACCAAACAACAAAATTGGAATTCAGTCAATTCCAATTCCTGCTGGTTGGAATTGGCTGATTCCTGCTGGTTGGAATTGGCTGATTCCTGCTGGTTGGAATTGGCTGATTCCTGCTGGTTGGAATTGGCTGAATCCTGCTGGTTGGAATTGGTTGAATCCTGCTGGTTGGAATTGGCTGAATCCTGCTGGTTGGAATTGGCTGAATCCTGCTGGTTGGAATTGGCTGAATTCCAATTCCTCAATTCCATTTCCTGGGGGCCGAACGAAGCATAATTGCTTTTTTAATAGCTAAGAGCAATTCCACAAGAGCAAATCAAATACTGATATAATAACTGATGCATGTGAGTTATACAATATAGGAAAGGTTTGATTGAGTACCATTCACGAGGTAGATTAGACGGGTATTATTTTTAGTTAGTTCAACAAAAAATATTTGAGACTGAGAATGCCTTTCTACCCGATACCTGGAAATCTTAAGACTAATATCGTCACATGGAAAGAAAGAACTGAATGTGTCTTTGGAAAGCACATTTACATAAATGGAAAGATCCCGATGTCAAAAAGCACCATTGGGGTTTCAAATGAATTCCTGCTTGATGCAAGAGTGTTTAAAAAGCAACACCGTGCAATCAAAGACTTAGTTTGACTCCAGTTTATCATGACCAAAATCTGGAGCGGGTCATATTTCTATGTAAGAGAACTATGATGATTTTTTGGATCACCAACATAGGCTAAAGGTTCGATTGAATATCTTTCAGGAGGTACATTAGACACAGAAAAAGCACTACGTAGAGATTTTCTCATACTGAGATAGTGTTTGAGGTTTTACATGGGTGCAAGCTCTTATGGTTACCTACAAGATTGCAACAGAACTCTTTTTTAAGGATGTCATGAGGCTGTAGAATAAATATATAATGTGGAAGATTTTCAAAGAGGATGTACAATAAATATACACTGTGGATGATTTTCAATCTTTCTAATGGAACTAGTTGATGTAGAAATAGAGTTATTATGTTGTCAATTTTAATGAGCCTTGAAGTCGAATTTCTTCTTTGATTTACCCATAATGGAGAGAAACAGGTAGACAAATTTCTTCTTTGATTTATCCATCATAGAGAGAAACAGGTAGACTCAGGAATAACGCTTCTTCCATGAAATGAAGACATGTAAAATAGATATATACTTGTGTATTGTTAAAGCCCAGTAAAGAATTAAAGTATTATGCAAATGTAATGTAGAAGAGAAGCTTGTGGTGCGTGGGGTGAAGGTCGGGGGGACCATCCTTTGACGTTGATAAAAGAGACATACCTGAGGGAAGGGAAAGGTTTTCAGGCATTGCCCGTGAGAGGAATAGGCGTAACTGAGTCAGTTCAGCAGAATATAGGTTTGCTCCGGAATGATGGGAGGCAGCCTCCTGGATAAGAAACGATGAAACTGGAGGAGCAGGAGAGCTAAAAGCTCCGTTGGATCCCGTAAAACTCGTCAAAAATGGTATATATAGGCCATCAGCAGAATTTGCACTCGCAAGATCGTGCATTTGATCGTGTGTGGAGTGAAAAGTGGGAGGGAAAAGTTGACGCCCTCGCAGCAGGCAAGAAATCGTGCGTGATATAAAATGCACGACCGTGCTTAAGATCGCATGATTATGGTTAGAAAAATGGAGTTCTTGTGTAATTCAGGCAAACAACACGCACGACCGCGACAAACAGTGTGAGCACAAATTCACACAGTCGTTCGTAAGAACACAACCGCTAGGGAAAACATAGTAGAAAGCGCACGGCTGCTGCAAAACGTGCGAGTACAAATTTGCATGGCCATGCAATATTTTAAATGCACACCATCTACCTGTGCGAGAACAAACGCACGATCGTGTGCACTCAAATCGCACGGGAAGAAGCAATTCGTCGTGGAATTAATCCATGAACATCCCAAGATCCACCACAGCCGCTACCCTAAGTATTTAAAAGATCGTACAACCTAAAAACAATAACTAAGCATGAATGGAAGGGAGAGGTGATCTCCCTCGTGCATGAAATGCAACAAAAATCACTCCATATAGCTCGGATAAGCTCCTAAGAAAACATTGGCGAATTTAAATGATATGACATTGAAATCAACTAATGACGAGCTACATGACATGAAAAAAAAATCTAGATAAGCGCCAAAATAACTACATAAAAATCGTTCATCAAATACCCCCAAACACGTTCACTTCTCCCAAGCAAACCACTCTACTCCCGGGGATAAAGAGAGGCTAATCATTCAAATAGATAGTGAAAATGGGGAGTGGACAGAGAAGTTTCATGCCCTGGATGGATAGGAAGACACCTAGAGAAACATTTTATGCATAATAAATATTTATAACATTTTCAGCCATTATATCAAACATATAATATTCACTCCTAAAAAAGAACTAAACGGTCCGTCCTAGATATAGAGTAGGGAGAAAATAGTGCAGCCACTCAAATCGGCAATATCATCTTACGACTACAAGGCAGCCTCCAAAGAAATCCATCAATGACGATGGTCATAGGCTTGCCCGATCACACCCTCTCTACTACACTGGTCAAAGATAACTCAAAGAATCATCCTGACTTAAGAAGG
>CM077153.1:53927878-53945378 GCA_039583875.1 Platanthera guangdongensis | reverse complement strand
AAATGAAATAAATCAAAAACAATTTAAAATTTATTAGGATATCCCTAATGATGAAAGCAATTCAAAGGTGAAGTACCAAATGTATTTTGGATTGATTTCCTCTTATTTTGGATGTATTTGGTTTTTCCATACTTGATTTTATTTAGGGTATTACTTAATTTTGGTATCAACCCTTATTGGTAAGAGCCTTGATTTCAATACATTAAAGTCATGTTTTATGCTAAGGTTTCTTGTGGCTTCAATTGAGGACTGGGGTTAATGATTTTGGGCTTTCATTATATTTTTGGATCTTATGATAGCCTATGTTAAGCCCCTAATAGTTTGGTTTATGCTCATGCTTTCCCATGTTAAAATCCTAATGGTTTGGACCTTATGTTCATTATTTAGGATGTACCTCCACTAAATGGCTTAGCTTCAATAAATTGGACTTCTATTCAGTGACCTGATACAATCATTGGGCTTTACTGGTGATTGGTTATACATTTGGTTATAATAGATATTTTGGGGATTAATCGAGAATTCAATGTCTTAAAATTGAGGAATGGAGTAGGCAATTTTTTTGGATGCCATTAGTGGAAGATATGTGGTTATGTGCTTACCATTGGATTAAATCCAATGCTGAAATTGAATGGGCGTGGATGAACGCCTTTCGTCATGCACTTTTTCTCCATCATGTGACTCATGATCTTCCGTAAGTACTTTTGAGCAATGGCATCGTGATGACTGGGGAATTTAAGCGTAGATAATGAACTTCGTGTGGAAAATAATCCTACGATCTAGTGATGGAACATGAATCTGTCAAAACAATGTGGGACAAGCTTCACACTTTTTATTTTGGCCAAGCCCATTTCGAACACTTATACGATCTACTCTGCGAGCTCGGTTCGTTCATGCCTGGAGCAACGGGAGATGTGTGAAAATAAAGGGAATTTTTGATGCTTGGCTCTGCGAAAGTGTGAACAGTTGTGTAAATCCTCTGAGAATTCTCTAGAGGGGAGGGGTGAATAGAGATTTAGGTTACGTTTGGCGAGGCTTATCGTGGCTTATTTGCTTTATGAGGTTGTACAAAAATGTCATTGTCATACAAAAATCTTATGCCCCAAACTAGTTTCTTTTTTTGGTAATGGTGGTAACATTTGTCATACCAAACATACAATGACATTTTTGTTCAACCTCAACGGAGCAAATAAGCAACGATAAGCCGCACCAAACGCAGCCTTAAAGGTTTGATTTACAACAAGTTACTGATTTTAAACTTAGTTCAGATTTTGCAAGAACAAGAAATTAACCAGAAAAGTATTACAGTAAGTAGAAACACAACACAACAAAATAATCACAGAAAAATACAAACACAGAAAACATCAAAGCTACAGTGGTTCTCCAAAATCTGAGTACATCCACTCTTCTACCATTTTGATAGGAATACACTATCCCAGTGTCTGAGTCTTTTGATAAGGAGACACTC
Organism: Platanthera guangdongensis; assembly: GCA_039583875.1. Classification (NCBI taxonomy): domain Eukaryota; kingdom Viridiplantae; phylum Streptophyta; class Magnoliopsida; order Asparagales; family Orchidaceae; genus Platanthera; species Platanthera guangdongensis. The sequence goes on along the minus strand of CM077153.1, from coordinate 53,943,913 downwards.
AGAACCAACAACTAGATCTTTTGATAAGGAGATCTTGAACCAACACCAGATCTTTTGATAAGAAGATCTTGAACCACTAACAGACTGAGTCTTTTGATAAAGAGACTCTAAGAAGCACAGACTGAATCCTTTGAATAGCGATTTTTAAAACTCTTTACTCAATCAATACAAGAAAAGATGAGAAACATAGAAAAAGAAGAGTAGAAGAACATGTCTTCTAGATGAGTCCTTTCAGCAAGAATCTAAGGACCATATGACACTAAGTGTATTGGATCCCTCTTGATGATGATGAATCCTTGAAGAAGAAATTGTAAGGATTGTATGTTTTGATCCAAAGTTCTTCTCTGATTATTTTTTCAAAAATTATTGTTGTAGCAGCAAAAAAGAAAGAGTGAAGAAGGAAGAAGATTATTGTTCACTGTGTGTATTCTGTGTATCTGTCTCTTGCTTGCATTCTCTTCTTCTGTAATATGAGTATATCATTCCAGAATAATTTTGAATTTTCCTCATCACAAAAACTTTTTTTAGATGGAATGCTAGCATTCTTCCAAATCTTCTTCAATGAATTTCAACATATTATTCAAAATCCTTTCATATAAATTTTTCGGAATTTGGTGGAGAAATCCTTTCTTTTAAACCTTCTTCTAACAGCTAGAGTTATTTGAAATAATTCCATAGATTCTTCCTGGGAATAAGCCTAGGCAAATTCTCTGGAATTTCCATTCTGGGCTGCAGTCGATGCTACGTCGACTTCATGTAGGAGTTATGTCGATATCTTCCTTCAAAATGAAATCCCGTCGACTCAAATTTATAATCGATGTTGCGTCGATATTCTATCAACGCATGCGTCGACTTCTACCTTGATATGGCGTCGACTTCTACCTTGATATGGCGTCTTGTTGCTCTGACTTCCAGCCGAAGTAACGTCAACTTTCAGGCGATGGCGCGTCGACTTCCAATCGATGGTGCATTGACTTCTAGTCTACGCATGTTAACTTGACTTGATTTTCTTCCTTATTTCAGTGTGTCTTTCTCATGCCCTTGACTCTACTGAATTCCTAAGACATCTATGCCCAAATTACCCCCGCTATATAACATGAGTAATAATTTTAGGTTATAAAATCACGTATCTTTAAGTTAAATCAAAAAAGTTATTTTCAACAGATTGTAGTGGTATTTGAGGAATAATGCAGCTTCATATGTTCATATTGATCACATCTAGCTCTTCTATAGGGATAAGAATTATGTTTGGAGGAAAGAGTACTGGGGAGTGTTGCAGCTTATTATGCATGTATTGACGACCTCTTAGTCCTGTTGAGTGAAGTTTGTGACTGGCAACTTCTTCTTGGATTGGACCTTCCCTTTTTGGACAGCAATTGCTTTCCCTTTTTGGTATATTTTACATTCACTGCTTTCTTAGAGAACACTATTTTCTCTTCTTCATCTTCATCACTAGTCTTGGGCTTCCCTTGTAGTAATGTAGCTTCTTTAGCCTCCTTCTAGACTGATGCAGACTTAGCCTCCCCCTGAGTTGATGCATAATACTGCTCAACAATTCCTTTACCGGTAGCTTCCTTAGCATCCCCCTAACTTTATATACACTCTGATTCATCTTATGCCAATGCATGCTTATTGCCTGCAATTTTAAATGGATCTGGTTCATGTCGAGAGGATGTGACTTCATCTAGCTCTTCTTCTTCCTCCTGAATCTCCCCCTTCTTGACCTCACAAATGAGGGAGGTTAAGAATGATCTTGTGACAGAGGAAGAAGATACCATTGCTTGTAAAAACTGTACAGAAGCAACCACTAGATCAAACTGAGAATGTACATCATCAACTGTGGTTTGAATCTGAGCAACATGCTCATTGAGCAGTGAGGATATTGTGCACGATGCCATATGAACTGCTTGGGTCACAACTGAGGAATGCGTGATAGAAGAAGTGACTATTGGAGGAGGTGCGATATCACTGGGTGTTGAATGTAATGTTGTGGCATGTTGGAGTGCTTGGTCAGATGAATCTGGTAGAGGAGTAGATGCACTGGATGGTAATGGGATAGGCTCAGCGGTGAGGAATGAAGAAACATTATCTCATGGGTCAGGCTCATCAATGGTAGATGAGGGAACATTGTCTTTTGGAAAAAATGGATGAGGAGATTCCTTCTAGGATCTAGGCTTAATGATTTTCCTGTTTCACTTAGAGAAAAGGGCTTTGAACAGCTTTTTTCCAGGAATAATTGGTATTCCTTTGGATGTGCACAGATTTTAAAAGTTACAAATCCTATGTTATTAAAGGCGTGCCTCAGGCGCGCCTAAGGCTCCAGACTCATCAGACTCAAAGGTTTGCGCCTTTAGAATATAAAAGGTGCATTTGAATGAATTTTTTGTTGTAAATTTTTTTCTTCAAAAATTAAGAAAAAATAATGCAAAAACTCAATAATTTTTTTTATAGAATTAGTGTTTTAATAGACAATTGTGCGTTGAGACTTAGATATGATACAAGGACCACATTGATTCTATTTTTTAAGTGATATAAACGATAACAATGAATGATTAATTAGCAAACTAGATAAAGAATTTGATCGAGAAGTTGAAATGATGTTTGATGCTGATTATTTAAAATGAATGTGGCTGGGCCTTACCTTCCTCGAGCGCACACCTGCGCTGTGAGCCTTGCGCCTAGGTTCCAAGATCCCTTTACACTTTGGTGCGCCTATGCGCCTTTAATAAGTAAGCGCAAATCATAATTTGACTCATAAGAGTCATGTAAGCATTCTCCTTTTGTCCATACTTATGTGAGATAAGTTTTATGAGATACTTCCCCCAGTTGAACTGTTTTTTTAGCACCACAACTCCATCAGATGCAGTTGGGCTTTAGAGACTGCATTATGTGCCAAAGTTTTGCACAACGGCACATTTCTCACTATGTCTGATAAAAATTGATATTCATCTGAGAGACCAGTCTTCTTAGGCCTCATAGCTTTGTCCCTTAAAAAGTTCATGATTTTTAGGACTCATTTTATCCCTGTTTCTGATAGCTCTGCGGAGTCGTTACCTAGCAAAAGATTAGAGGTTTTCTGGACCATTTTTGCAGTTATGTGTACATTTTGTGTATTAATAATTTCTTTTTATTAAGTTATCCTCCTCATATTGAACATTAGCTATGAGTTCTTAAGCTCAGTCTCATATAATCGACAACGAATAAAGATGAGTTTGTTGAGGCCCATGTCAGTAAATAGTTTGAGAATTCCTTGAAACATTTCTGCTGCAGCACTGAAGGATTCCAAGTCCACACTGAATCCTGAATTAGTCTTTGGCATCATTACAATACCTGCAAAAATTCTTAACAAACAAGAGGGGGTGAAAGCAAGAGAATAAAGAATGTGAAAGATGTAGAGTTTTGAACGTTTGATTAGATAGTCTGATATATAAGGCAATAGATCTAAATTAGGGTTGTCGATGTAATTTAGGAAAGAAATGAACGCATCGCGCTTATTAAATCGACGTTACATCGACTAGAATTCGACGTAGCTGCGAGATTTCCTTATCAAACTTTCTGTCGACGCATGCGTCGATTTAGGTCGTCATCTCTGGACGTTGCATCGAATAGAAGTTGATGTTACGTCGACTTGTATTTGACGTTATGTCGAGTATAGACTTAAAGTTTTAAGTCTTTATATTGTTTTTTCCCAACAATTATTTTTTTAATTAATTTATGATTTACAATAATTATTATAGGAGATATTTGATATGATCAAGCCTCCCATGAATTTTAGTTGACTCTGTCAGCACTATTCCCTCTTAGGAGTTCATTAAATTAAATATTTCAACTTTGGTCTTTGAATGTCACTCCTTTCAAGAGCATTGTATGTAATATCAATTGCTTCTGTCTTGAGAGACTTGGGCAGGATTGGAATTAGTCAAAATGTCGGTTTTGATTTAATTCGGGTTCTATTGAGGAACTGGGTAGCTTTGCCTTAACCCTCCATACTCACAAATTTTATAGATTAATTGATTTTCAAACCCTGTGTCTTGAAGAAGTATTCTCTAAACTTAAGTCAAAAGACTTTCTTCCCGAACTCTTTGTAGGGATTAATTTGATAGGTTCATAAGCACAGAGGGAAGTGATCTAGGTAAATTTTATAACCAATTGAAATGAAAGATGACTTATATCACTTGCTTGATTAAAAAAAAATTTATAAAAACCTTTTCTTATGATTATAAATTGGAAAGGCTGAGGGTGAATTTTCCATATTCATCTTATTAGAAATTAGTATTGTATGTAAAATAATTAAGAGATCGAGTACTAAAAATACAAATTTATGTTAAAAATGTCTACATTAACCATTCTTCAGTTAGATTGTCCTATGACATTCAACCTACACAAGCAATTCAAAAGTTAGTTGGGACCCAGGTTATCTTGGGTTCATTACTTCTTTTTTTATTATATAAGGTGGTGAAAGTATAAAAAGGTCTTTCATGATACCCCTTTGGATGAAGGAGTGTTTGTCTGTTAAACCAACAGTTTCTAGCATCATGTCCTTTTCTGAAACAATTATCACATTCACATTTATGGGAATGATAATCAGAGCATATAGTTGTATTAAATCTGTTAAAATTAGGTACTGAGAAGTTGCTTCGACTATAACTCGACGCAACTGCAGAGTTACATCGATACGTACTCGGCGCACCTGCATAGTTACATCGATACGTACTGTTCCCAGCAAGCAGAATTTTTTATATTGGGGGGTATATAACCTATGTGTATCTCCCTTAAAGTACCCTTATTTCTATTTGGTCAGATAATCTTGTTAAAGACAGTAATCTTCTCAGGATCATCATCATTTATAATTATTATAGATTGTGTTTCTTTAGGTTTAACAAAGATTATTGGTTTTTTTTCATGCAGTTGTGTTGGACACTTTCCCTGAGCTAGTTGACTCAGCACCAGAACCGAAGTGATTAAGTCTCATAGTGAGATTCTCTATCATATTCTTGAGTTGTTGACTCCTTCCATTTAAGGAATCCTCAAAGGCTTTGCCCTTGCTACCTCTTTTGTTAATTCATTATTTTCATCAATCAATTCTGTTGTCTGTTTTTCTAGTCTACATAGTTCAACTCTAAGGTTATAGTTCACAAAATAGTGATTTTCATTTCTTAAATTCTCCAATTCTTTTTTAAGTGATTTGATGTTTTTCAGCTTCAACTTGATCTTTACAAAAATCTTTGAAATATTCTTTAAAATCATTAGATAAAAAATCAATGGCATCAAAATAGAATATTTGATCTTCCTCATCATTTGAATAAGCTTCCAAATACATCAGACAGGCTTTGTGGGTACATCTTCACTTTCAGATGAAGAGCTAGACTGTGAGTTAGAGTCACGCCAGGTTTCTGTAATGAAACATTTTCTTTTCTTCTTGTCCTTCTTTCTGAAGGACAGCTTCTTATGATCCTTCTTGCTTGACTTTCCTTCTGGTCTTATGGACAGTTGTAAGACCCCCCCCCCCTCCCCGGATCCAAAACACGCACGAAGAGGAGTCTTATGCCCGGAACAGCCGCCTTGCGGTAGCATTAGCACACGGGCTAACCTGTACCACAAGACGCCTATCCCGCGGCTACAACAATATCAATAAATCAGCCAACCCAACCAAATAAATAAACATGAGAAGTCAAATCCACACTAAGTTATAATGTCCAAATACATCAATAAAGAGAAGCTAAACATGCTTCTACAAAAATCAGAGTACAGCTAATCATTGCCCAAACGGGTACATCAGAGTAAGCAAAACACTAACATCAGTAACAGACGGTATCGACGGCACACCGTCACATCAGGCCCTGTCTCCTGGCCTGGCTGCCCTGCTGCGTAGTCTGCGGCTGCTCTACCTGCGGGTGACCTCCTAAAAAGGAAGACGTAGCAACCGTTAGTCGAAACGACTAAGTGGTTTCACATCCGCTCCCCCGGCGACTCCTCGGCACCGGGCGGAGAAAAGGAACAAGAGTATAGTATCTATCAAGTATGCAAGTAAAGGAAAAACAAGCAGGTGGCAGTAGTGTAAGAGTATCAATGTATAACTAGCAGTTCTATAAAAGCTACCAATATGTAAACTAACCATTCTACAAGAGCCATCAAGGTATAATAACAAGTGAAATAAAGCTACAGCAGGAAAGTAACTTAACTTATAAGAATGCCCATACAAACTTATAAGTTAAGGATCGGGTTACATAAAGTAACTCATCGTATAAGAGTGCTCATACAAACTTATACGATGAGGATCTTGTTGTGCAATGATATGAAATGCTATGAATGCTATGCAATGACTCACCCATGCACACCCATGTAATTGCTATGTCGACACAGACTGTAGTTCCCACTTTTCGAGCAGGTAGCTAACCTCTCAGGCATCAGCCGCCGTGGCCAGCGGTGACAGTAGAACCGGGCACTTCTACTACTAGGCGGGTATCACACTACTTCACCTAGGCCTCCGTACGCCTCAACGCTAAGAACACAACAGCGAGCCCATGCGTACTATGGCCCAGGGGGGTCTTGGGTAGAGGTGCACCAAGAACACAGCCCGAACTGGCCTTGCGTGACCCGGAAGGGGCCTCGGAAGAAAGCACGAGGACACAGCCCAACCGTCCACATGGTCGGAGGGGCCTCGGGACGTGAACACCGAGGACACAGCCCAAACCGACCAAGTCTAACTGCCAACTCCGTCGGTGTGACGACTGGCGAGCCGTAGACCTGCCACACTATCCTTAACCCGGGATTACGACACCGCGTGTCGACTCACACCACATGCAAACACCACATCAACATATCATGGAAGGGGCCTCGGAAGTAAACACGAGGACACAGCCCAACCATCCATCCACACCTATCTCAACACAACAAAACGAGTGACGGTCAACACCGCACTTTCATTCTTCCACAATACTACCCGTAGGGAGACGACGCTCTAAGTATTGGACTAATAAATTTCATTTCACCAAATCAACATATCATGGCCATAGTTTAATCTTCTAAATGTCATTCCATATGAACTCTACATAAGACTTATATGATGCGCATATGTTATAATCTATCAACATCTTATCAATTCGATTCGATTAAACATAAAGGAAACCATCCAAATCTCAAGACAACTTGCAATAATAAATCAATTGTATGCATCCTAAATAATAAACACCATCATTCAAAGTTCTTCGGTGATTAGCATCAATTATCTAATCTTGACAGAATTCCACCGACTCTAATTGCACTTTATATTAAACCAGAATTCTAAGTGTATCACTAATCTGGACAGCAATTTCGACCGGAGATTCCCGAGGATACAGGAATCCGGTGAAGTCGTGCAACCCCTCGTTGGAAAGATCTTTTCGTGATCTACAACTTTCATATTCAGGTCAAAACCCAGATCTGACAATAACTTACTCGAAATCGGCTTCAAAGTTCACTGCGCACAGAACACAATTTCTGCGTACAGGAATTGCGGACAGCAAACTCGATTTGGTTTTCCCGGGGCCACAGACATCACCTGAAGTCGTGCAACCACTCGTTGGAAAGGTATTTCCAAGGGCTACAACTTTCATGTTTAGCCGAAAGCCCAGATCTGCCCATATCCATCGGGAAAATGGCCTAGAAGATCGCTGCGCGCAGAATACAGATTCTGCGCGCATTAAAGGAAAATGAACGGCATCGGTTCGTCTTCCTCCTCAAGGCGATCGTTCCTAAATTTTCCAGAATTATTCTCCTCCCTTATTCAACCTCAAGGCCATAAACTCTTCACGAGACCATCCACCCATCGTCATATTGAAGAAAAAGGGAAGGGTTGAAGAGATCTAAAACCTAGGATTCAAATCCTAACATGGCCAAACCTAGAAATCTTCTCCTCTCATCAAGTTCTCTTGAACCGATGTCTCTCCTAAAGCATAACTATAGATCTAGCACCAAGGGGAGAGGGTAGGAAACTCACGTTGACTCCAGCGTACCACCATTTCCGGCCATGGATCGCGTAGTTCTCCTTGGCGGCATCTTCTCTCTCGCGGCGATGGCGGATCTCCTTCGGTAAACTTGCTCTCCTGCAGTTTCCCTCCCACCAGGAGCTCTCACAGGAAATAGGGAAAGAAAATGAGAGTGAAAAACGGCTAGGGTTTCTCTGCCCCTTATAAGCAAAATGTGACACGGGTAGGGACACGGCCGTGTCCGTACCCGGTCCTGCTTCTGCGAAACGGCCGTGGCGGTTTCCATGTCGGTTCAATGTTTGACACGGGTCGGGACACGCCCGTGTCCCAACACGTGTTCACATGACACGGCCGTGTGCCTGGCCGTGTCATCGGCCGTGTGCATCTTCAGTTACATCTCGACACTTCTCGTCGAGCTCAACTCGACGCACACGGGTAGGGACACGCCCGTGTCACTACCCGTGTCACGCACACGGGTAGGGACACGGCCGTGTCACTACCCGTGTCACCATCTCGACGACTCTCGACGATTCAACACGGCTCGTCGAGATCATCTCGACGCACACGGGTAGGGACACGGCCGTGTCACTACCCGTGTCATGATCTCGACGACTCTCGACGATTCTCGACGATCTCGACACGCCTCGTCGAGATCGTCTCGACGCACACGGGTAGGGACACGGCCGTGTCACTACCCGTGTCCACTTCTCTCTACACTGATTACTCCACTTCTCCACAAGTGCAGCCCAACTCCCTGCACTTCTCAGGACTTGAGTCAACCCTCCTGACTCAAAAACTCACACACTAGGGGCCTAGAGCGATTCGGGTCGTTACAAATCCTATAAACAAAATAAAAGATTTCGTCCCCGAAATCAGGCTTAAGCTGTGTGGAGAAAACTTAACAGGAAGTTTATCACATGTTTTTAAATAAGGTTACCTTGGGCAAACAGCTCCGGGTAGCGTGCTGCATCAAATCCATTGGCTCCAAGTGTACTCCTCCTTCCCATGATTCAACCATAGCACCTTTACTAAGGGAACACTTTTGCGGCGCAAAGTCTTGTCTCGCTGTCAACAATCCGTACCGGCTCTAGTCGCACAGACCTATCTGACGCCACCGCACCATCAGTAGTGGGAATATACTGGTCGGGCCGCAACAATGCTTTTCGAAGCGACGACACATGGAACACGTCGTGGAGATTTTCTAGTTCTGGTGGTAACTCCAACCGATAGGCCAACGGGCCGATCCTTTTAGTATAGTATAAGGCCCAACATACCTTGGGCTGAGCTTTTTCACTCCACGCACCCGCGACACTCCATGCATCGGCCGAATCTTAAGGAACACTTTTCGCCCCACCTGGAACTCCACCATCCGGTGCTTTTTATTATAATATTTCGCCTGTCGACTTTGAGCCTCCAACATGCGATCCCGTATCAATCTGACCGCCGCATCAGTATCATCTATGTATCGTTTCCCAATGCCTTCGGATCTTCATCTTGCACCCAAGACAAGGGAGTCCTGCACCTTCTTCCATAAAGGGCTTCATGGGGCGCCATACCGATGCTTGCTTGATGACTATTGTTGTAGGAGAATTCCACCAGGGGCAAGAGTCTTTCCCATGGCTCTCCTCTGTCCAACACACATAGCCTCAACAAATCTCCAGCGTTCTGATTGTCCGCTCTGACTGTCCGTCAGTCTGAGGATGAAAAGCGGTACTAAAGGTTAGGCGTGAGCCCAAATACGCCTGCACCGCCTTCCACTCATTTGATGTAAACGACCATCCCTATCCGAAACAATCGTCTTGGGCACGCCATGATACCGTACAAATTGCTCCACAAAAAGGCGTACCAAAACATCCACGTGTGCTTCCTTCTTCATTGGAATGAACCGGGCCACCTTTGTTAGTCGATCCACAATAACCCACACCGAATCATTCCCGGAGAGCGGGAACGAGGTAACCCATGAACAAAGTCCATGGAGATATCCTCGAACTTCATTCGAGGATGGGCAGCGACTGCAACAAACCACCGGGACTCCTGCATTCAGCCTTCACTCTTTGGCAAGCTTCGCAATGTGTAACATAGTAGCGAACATCCTTCTTCATTCCCGGCCAACACATGGTCTTCCGCAGTCCGGCATACATCTTAGCAATACCCGGATGCACTGAATATTGAGAGGAATGCGCCCTCTCAATATATCTTCCCGAATTTTGCCGCCTTGGGAATATAAAGTCGGCCACGAAAATAAACGAGGCCGTCTTTGAGTGTGTACTCATCGGTGGTCCTATCTTCAATTGCCTTGATTGCCGGGGCCAAGGACGCATCCATTCCTTGCTCCACCCGTATCCGGTCTCGGATATCACAAACTATGCTCATGTTGGCCAAATACTCCGCATACTCTGTCGAAGGATCCTTGAATACTAGAGTAATTTCCATCTCCTCGATCATCCGAGCCAACTCCATGCTCATCAGCCGAGACTCTGGGCTAGAGCCTGGCACTTTTCTACTCAAGGCATCGGCTACCGAGTTCGCTTTCCCGGGGTGGTAGTTCATGGTGAACTCATAGTCGCATAGAAATTCCAACCACCGCCGTGTCTCAGGTTCAACTCCTTCTGAGTGTGAACATACTTCAAGTTTTTGTGATCGGAAAAGATCTCGCAGTGGACGCCATATAAATAATGCCTCCAGACCTTCAAAGCGAACACCACTGCTCCTAACTTCAAATCATGAACCGGGTAATGATTTCATGTTTCTTTAACTGCCTTGAAGCATAAGCGATCACATGCCCGTGCTGCATCAGCACCGCTCCCATCCCTTGATATGATGCGTCTGTGTAAACCTGAAATCCTTCCTTCCCAGACGGAATGAAGTGCAAGGAGGGGCGGAGGTAAGCCTATCCTTCAATTGAAATGCTGCTTCACATTTAGGAGTCCACTCAAATGGCACACCCTTCTTCGTCAAGGAGGTAAGAGGAAGGGCAATCTTGGAGAATCCTTTCACGAACTTGCGGTAGTAGCCAGCAAGTCCAAGAAAGCTTCGTACATCGGCCGCCGACTTCAAGGGCAAACATCCTTCACGGCCCGCACCTTAGCTGGGTCCACAGCTAATCCTGCTCCACTGATCACATGCCCTAAGAAGGCAACCTCCTTAAGCCAGAATTCACACTGCTAAACTTGGCATACAAGGCGTGCTCCTTCAATTCTTCAAAACTAAGGTCAGGTGCTCGACATGCTCCTCCTCGTCTTTGAATAGACTAAGATATCGTCGATGAAAACGATGACGAAGATGTCAAGTATGGTTCAAACACCTTGTTCATCAGGCTCATGAAGGCCGAAGGTGCATTCGTGAGCCAAACGCATTACTGTGAACTCATAAAACCATATCTCGAACTGAAGGCTGTTTTCTGAATGTCCCTCTTCTTGTATCCTCAACTGATAGTATCCAGAGCGCAAGTATAATTTAGAGAACCAATGCGCTCCACTAATTGATCGAACAACTCGTCGATCCGAGGTAGCGGATAAGTGTTCCGCACCGTCAATCGATTGAGTTCCCGATAATCTATGCACAATCGCAGGGTTCATCCTTCTTCTTTACGAACAATACGGGGGCACCCCACGGTGACGAACTGGGGCGAACGAACCCTGAATCTACTAGTTCTTGCAGTTGAACTCTAAACTCAGCGAGTTCTTTCGGGGCCATTCTGTACGGAGCCTTAGATACAGGCTTGGCACCTGGTACTAAATTAATCTGGAAATCGACCTCCCTATGCGGCGGTAATCCTGGTAGCTTCTCAGGAAATACCTCGGGAAAGTCCCGCACAACCCGTACATCCTTTAATTCCAACGCTTCCTCCTTCAACTCGAACCAGATCATGAAGACCTCGTCCCCCTTCATATGAGCTTTTACAACCTGGATAGAAGATAATATCATACGTGGCGCGAAGCCAATACCTTGGAAGATGACGTCAGAGTCTCCATGCCTCAAATAGATCCGCTTCTCCGCGCAGTCGATCCTCGCGAAGTGCCAGTCCAGCCATGCCATGCCCAAAATGATGTCAAACTCCGGCATTCTCAGAACCGTGGCCGGGTGTATCAAAGGCCTTCCCATCAATAAATAACTCCAACTCGCACTTGGCGGTCGCGATCATCTCCGAGCCGTCCGGAAGGCGTACACGTCGGGCTATTCCCGTGAAGTAATGAACATCACCCACGTCTTTTATGAAATCTTCGGACACAAAAGAGTGTGAGGCACCGGTATCGAACAGCGCATAGGTCGTCTTCCCGCCAATAATCACGGTGCCTAAGTGTCAACGACCAAACTTATTGCTAGTGTCTAATAAGTTCTATTCAATTCGTGTTAAACCATGCAGATATGTAAATTAATTAAATCATACCTGCAATCACATCTTGTGGGTTCCTTTCCTGCGCCATGTCAAGCGCGTACACCTGATCCCGGACCGGTCCGGGGTTTCCTCTTGGCGGTCCTCGTCCTCGACCACGCATATATCCCCGTCCTCGTGGAGCTGGTGGAGGGAGAGCAGGAGGGAGAGCAGGAGGGACGTTCCCATATAGCTGTGGGCAAAAACGTCGGATGTGGCCCGGCTGGTTGCATTCGAAGCACACCAGACCACGACGCCCTTCAGGTTGTTGAAATCGCTGAGGCTGTGGGGGTGGGGGCAACGCAGGCGGCTGCGGAACTGGATGCTCCACCCTATAGTTTCGGTGGACACGCCCTCCACCTCTTTGATAACCTCTTCCTCCTCTGAAGTCCCGTCTCCTTCTATTACTTGGGCCGGCTTCCATCACGTCCTCCGCAGGCCTCTTACTACATCCCATGTGGTCCGCCTCCAATCTTTTCGCCATATCAATGATCTCCGCCAAGCTACCATCCGCTATAAACAAAAGGGACTGCCTTAGGGGATCTCGCAGCCCTTTATAGAAGCGCTTGGCATAACCTCTGTCATCCAACTCATAAGAGTCCGCAAACCTTGCGAGATGCTGGAATTCCCGCTGGTATTCTGTAACCGACTTTGATCCCTGCTTTAGTAGAAGGAACCTCTGCTCAAGCTCATCTCGGGCCGATGTAGGGATAAAGTGCTCCAAGAAAACCTCCGAGAATTCACTCCAACTTATCTCTGTGTAGATCCGGCCTTGGAAGGTAGAGCCCATGAGGGACTTCCACCACCTCTTCGCATGTAAGTCCAAGACAGACACTGCCAATGTTACTGCCATGTTGGCCGGGCAACGGATTCCAGCCAACAACTCTTGTATCGTGTCTAGCCATTCCTCTGTACGTACGGCTGACTCCGTCCCAAGGTAGACGGGAGGGGAGAGAGCCCGAAAGGTGCTCAGCCAGTTGGAGCTCGGGGCCTGTTGTTGCACCGGAGCCTGCTGTGCCTTAAAAGCATCAAGAATGGCGGTGAGTGTTTGCCCCAACTCAGACTGTTGGAACTGAGTGGGTATGGGAGGGGTAGGAGTACCCCTCATCGGCTCAACATGCAGTGGAACCTACACGTACACGACAAATTTGTGGTCAGGTTGGCTAATCGTAGGGTCAAAGTTGGACAAACTTAATGTGAATTACATATGGGCACACCACTGCTTCCGCTAAGTCAGTTTGTCCCCAAACTGACTAACCAAACGGGGGTGCACCATTGTTGAATGACTTCGTAGTTGAGGATCGTGGCAAACTGATACCATTTGTAAGACCCCCCCCCCCCCTCCCCGGATCCAAAACACGGCACGAAGAGGGAGTCTTATGCCCGGAACAGCCGCCTTGCGGTAGCATTAGCACACGGGCTAACCTGTACCACAAGACGCCTATCCCGCCGGCTACAACAATATCAATAAATCATGCCAACCCAACCAAATAAATAAACATGAGAAGTCAAATCCACACTAAGTTATAGTGTCCAAATACATCAATAAAGAGAAGCTAAACATGCTTCTACAAAATATCAGAGTACAGCTAATCATTGCCCAAACGGGCTACATCAGAGTAAGCAAAACACTAACATCAGTAACAGACGGTATCGACGGCACCGTCACATCAGGCCCTGTCTCCCTGGCCTGGCTGCCCTGCTGCGTAGTCTGCGGCTGCTCTACCTGCGGCGTGACCTCCTAAAAAGGAAGACGTAGCAACCGTTAGTCGAAACGACTAAGTGTTTCACATCCGCTCCCCCGGCGACTCCTCGGCACCGGGCGGAGAAAAGGAACAAGAGTATAGTATCTATCAAGTATGCAAGTAAAGGAAAAACAAGCAGGTGGCAGTAGTGTAAGAGTATCAATGTATAACTAGCAGTTCTATAAAAGCTACCAATATGTAAACTAACCATTCTACAAGAGCCATCAAGGTATAATAACAAGTGAAATAAAGCTACAGCAGGAAAGTAACTTAACTTATAAGAATGCCCATACAAACTTATAAGTTAAGGATCGGGTTACATAAAGTAACTCATCGTATAAGAGTGCCCATACAAACTTATACGATGAGGATCTTGTTGTGCAATGATATGAAATGCTATGAATGCTATGCAATGACTCACCCATGCACACTCATGTAATTGCTATGTCGACACAGACTGTAGTTCCCACTTTTCGAGCAGGTAGCTAACCTCTCAGGCATCAGCCGCCGTGGCCAGGCGGTGACAGTAGAACGGGCACTTCTACTACTAGGCGGGTATCACACTACTTCACCTAGGCCTCCGTACGCCTCAACGCTAAGAACACAACAGCGGAGCCCATGCGTACTATGGCCCAGCGGGGTTTTGGGTAGAGGTGCACCAAGAACACAGCCCGAACTGGCCTTGCGTGACCCGAAGGGCCTCGGAAGAAAGCACGAGGACACAGCCCAACCGTCCACATGGTCGGAGGGGCCTCGGGACGTGAACACCGAGGACACAGCCCAAACCGACCAAGTCTAACTGCCAACTCCCGTCGGTGTGACGACTGGCGAGCCCGTAGACCTGCCACACTATCCTTAACCCGGGATTACGACACCGCGTGTCGACTCACACCACATGCAAACACCACATCAACATATCATGGAAGGGGCCTCGGAAGTAAACACGAGGACACAGCCAACCATCCATCCACACCTATCTCAACACAACAAAACGAGTGACGGTCAACACCGCACTTTCATTCTTCCACAATACTACCCGTAGGGAGACGACGCTCTAAGTATTGGGACTAATAAATTTCATTTCACCAAATCAACATATCATGGCCATAGTTTAATCTTCTAAATGTCATTCATATGAACTCTACATAAGACTTATATGATGCGCATATGTTATAATCTATCAACATCTTATCAATTCGATTCGATTAAACATAAAGGAAACCATCCAAATCTCAAGACAACTTGCAATAATAAATCAATTGTATGCATCCTAAATAATAAACACCATCATTCAAAGTTCTTCGGTGATTAGCATCAATTATCTAATCTTGACAGAATTCCACCGACTCTAATTGCACTTTATATTAAACCAAAATTCTAAGTGTATCACTAATCTGGACAGCAATTTCGACCGGAGATTCCCGAGGATACAGGAATCCGGTGAAGTCGTGCAACCCCTCGTTGGAAAGATCTTTTCGTGATCTACAACTTTCATATTCAGGTCACAACCCAGATCTGACAATAACTTACTCGAAATCGGCTTCAAAGTTCACTGCGCACAGAACACAATTTCTGTGTACAGGAATTGCCGGACAGCAAACTCGATTTGGTTTTCCCTGGGCCACAGACATCACCTGAAGTCGTGCAACCACTCGTTGGAAAGGTATTTCCAAGGGCTACAACTTTCATGTTTAGCCGAAAGCCCAGATCTGCCCATATCCATCGGAAAATGGCCTAGAAGATCGCTGCGCGCAGAATACAGATTCTGCGCGCATCTTAAAGGAAAATGAACGGCATCGGTTCGTCTTCCTCCTCAAGGCGATCGTTCCTAAATTTTCCAGAATTATTCTCCTCCCTTATTCAACCTCAAGGCCATAAACTCTTCACGAGACCATCCACCCATCGTTATATTGAAGAAAAAGGGGAAAGGTTGAAGACGATCTAAAAC